>WWET01006437.1:3763-15009 GCA_011038615.1 Limnodynastes dumerilii
TACCTTCTATACACTCCCCTTGGCACACCCCTTGAATGTACGTATTTTGTTTCAGATCTACTTTCCAAACCCTACCTTAACTTTTGCCCACGTAACCGGTCATCCGCTCACGTACGTATGGGCGTATTTACGCGGCTAAGCACGCCCATACTGTACACTTTAAATACACACCCCGCCTACATAGCGTATTTCAGACGGATTTTTGACTCACATAAAATTGGGACGCCTACACATACAGATTTACGCAACAAATACGTAAATGGCCCATACGCTCAGAGTTATGCTATGTTTCGGAGCATATTTTCTACAATGCGCATGCGCAGTACTTACCAAAATGCGATTTTACGTGTCCGCCACACGTAACTTTGCTCACAAGCATTGTTCTGGATCTGCCCCAATGATTATAATGATGATAATAATGGTGATTAAAAAAAATAGGTAAAATGATGGAATAATAATACAAATAATAATAATCATCATCACCATCATCAAAAATAAAATAATAAGCAATATAATAAAAATGATGTTGGTAGTAGTAATAAAAATAATAATACGGATGCTAATTACTATGATAAAGATAACGATGATAATAACAAGTGATAAAACAGATTATTATAACATCAGTGATGATGCACACACAGCCTGTGACATGGGCTATGGTTGTATTGGTTTTGCGTTGATCAGCATTTGCCCACTACAGTAACTCTATTACTCCTATCTCAGCATCGGTGCCAAGAACTGCCCCTGTTATGATGGTGGGTAAATAATCCTTTGTAGATCTTCAGAAAAATAGAGCTCAGCGTGTTATCCTTGATAAAGCCTTGTGCCAATGGATACACTGTCCACACCCAGCAGCGCTAGCTATCTCATGTGCTTCTTCTAGAATAAGCATTGTGGGAAAAGCATTACTCATGTATTACTACCCAATGTGGGATTGTGGTTATGGGCAGCACTTGCAATCCGATTATATCTGCCAAGAAGCTTTGCCAAAATAGCCAGGACACCTGCACACACACACACACACACACACAGAGTCGCTCTCTACGGTCAGCAGACTGCGAGCCTTCTATGTGTAAAATATATGCCCGAGGGGGGTAGAATTTTGGGACATCTGGCAGTGGTCACAGTTGGTGACACATTGTTACCGTGGTAGAGTTCTATTTATAGACTTTATTGGTTCGTGGCAGAGGTTTTGTGCTTTTGTCTTGGCTGAGATATGTCTTTACAGTGACGGGTTGGCTACAAGAATCTTCCTATCATGGTTTTATTTTGTAGAAACAAACAGTGAAACCAGCTCGTCCCCCCGAATCCCAATTCCTGTGCCAGTGATTACATTCTCCTGGATTCTGACCACAGTGATTCTAGTGCTTGATGCCAATCTACCAGCTGTGTCAATGTTTCTAGGAACGAAGCTGTTTCTCATTCATCATTAGGTGGGACAGGGTTTGGAGAAGGAGCTGGACACAAGATGTCACGCGCATAGAGAACTGTATATATCCCAGCAATTAGGGGGAAGAGAACATGTGTGTGATTTTATTGTTGTACTGTTTATGTTGCTGTTACTGAGGTCTCTTAAGAACATCTCATGTTACATTGAGAAAGACCTTTCCAAAGTAGGGAGTTCTTGGCAACGACAAGTCACAGATCCAACGGAACAGCCCCAGTCCCTCCTGAATGGGATTATGTATTTGGGAGGATCCAGAACATTCATTATTTTCTGTCTCTCCAATATTCACATTAAGCGTTTTATTAGTACAGGGTGTAATACCATTAGCAGAAGCCTTGGGGGTAACCATATTGTTTCTTTGGCAGAATGGTTTATGAAGCTTTTAAACGGCAGATATATACTGTATGAATTCCTCAGTATACATAAAAAAAGAAAAAAGTCATCCCAATCTCGAACCTCTTTTATTTCAATACTCATTTGAAATGTAATTTACAGTAGCAATAAAAAAAAGACAGTTATAAAAAAGCTATAATCATAATGGAGAAGATCCAGAAGTACGAACACCAGCGATTTTATGGTAACCATTGACGTAAAATGGCCCATTAGCATCTAATGCGCAGGCGCAAGGCAGGTTGCGCCACGTAATTCTGAACGTACGTACCAGCCTAGTATCAACAGCGTAACTATGAGCGAGGGGGCGGGACATGCATACGACACCCGTAATTATGCTTCGGGGGCGGGGGCATTTAAATCCAGCAGTCTGGACGTGTTTAGGCACTTACATACGTGTAGCCCATACGTACGTCAGTAGTTACGCTGTGTAAAGTTAAGGTAGGGTTCGGCAAGCGTAAAACGGGCAAAGTACGTACGAGCGAGGGGAGTGCATAGTAAACACGCTACGTTTTGAAACGTAATAGAAACATAGCTCTGGATCTGGCCCAATGTACTGATAACCGGAGACACTGTATAATAGCCATGGCTCTGATTCATACCTAAGAAGCAGCGGCTTCTTAGCTGCGTAGTTCTACGATTTTGCGCACTTCCCATGCGTGGTCATCGTGACTGAGAAATCTACGTAGCCACTCGTAGGTTAACCACATGTGGTCTTTAAAGATGGCACATAGTTTTATAGCTAAGAGGAGGTGGCCAAGGCAGCCTACGGTGGAAGATAGGTAAAGTGGGTGGGGTGAGGGCTGTAGATTAGGTTGGGAGGGAGGGCTGGGATTCCCCATGCGTATTTTACCTCCATAAGAGGGAAAATGCACACAGTTTGTTAAGGTTGTCTACGGCACTTGCAATGACTCAACTAGGCCCGACAACAGAAATCTTGATGTCTGGTACACTCATGTTTTTGGGGTCCCCCATCCCTCCTCAATAGTGTATGCAGGGCCGGCCCTAGCCAATTTGACGCCCTAGGCAAGATTTGGTTGGTGCCTCCTACCAGAAAATTTACTCTGCTTTCAGAGGGTCACAGTGGAGGTACAATGGTGCCAATGGGCAATGTGCAATCAGCTGACTGAAGATCCGAACTTTACTAGTGGGAAGAGCTGCTACACATGTGTTGTGTTTCCTTCTCTGTTCTATGGTGCCCCCCCCCGACAAGATACTGCTATAGGCGATTCACCTATACCGCCTATAGCTAGGGCCAGCCCTAAGTGTATGCAGCAGTAAAAAGGAGGAGTCCCTCTAAACCTCAGGGTCCATCACAGATGCCCCCCTTGTACCCCCTGTCGCTAGGCCTGCTCCCAACAACACCTCTTTTGTTTGAAGAGACCTGGAAGGTTGATAGTAATGGGTGGGGGCCAGGGGTGGAGAAAAGTCAGCAAGAGGCCAAATTTGGATGGGATAAACTATAGACAGGGTCAAAAACTATGTAAACTGGAATAGAAGACAATAAGAAACATATGAGGGTGGGGTGATGTAGAGCCAGTTAAATACAGGAAAGTGTGATGAAAAGGGTTACAATCAAATAAAATATTTATTGACTAGTTTTTCCCTGTACAATGAAAAGAATGATGGTGACCTTTATACTATACAGGCAGCCTAGTGACCGCCACCCAACAGAGAGAGAGAGAGAGAGAGCATCATAGTGACGTCCATTCTATACAGACATCATTTTAGTGGGGTGTGGCTCCCCATTGCCAACGGCCCTATTTCAATAGGGCCGTTCTCTCCCAGCCAGTTCCGAACTTCGAAGAGACATAACAATCGATCCCTGGAGCACTGAACATGGTGAACATGGTGCTCCAAAAGGTGAGTAATAATTGTATCCCCAACCCTCAACCTAATCCTTACCCTAACCCTCCCCTTCTATTACCCTAACCCTCCCTTCCCCGCAGCCTGACGCTAAACCTTCCTTCCCCGCAGCCTGACCCTAACCCTAACCCTCCCTTCCCCGCAGCCTGACCTTAATCCCCCTTCCCCACAGCCTAACCAAAAGTCTCCCTTACCCGTAGCCTGACCCTAAGTCTAGCTTCCATGGCCCTAACCCTAACTGTCCCTTCCCCAAAGCCTAACCCAAACCCTCCCCCTAAAGCCTAAAAGTCCCCAGAGAGGGTTACTCACCTCTCCGGTGGTCCAGTGGCGGCGTATCCGAAAATGAATGGGTGAGTATACCGATCACATACTCACCCATTCATAAAAAAAATATAAAATGGCTGCCAATCGAAATATAGACAGCCGAAAAGAAACTTTCGACTATCCCTGCTTCGTAATGACAGGCATCATTGTGACCTCGGACCTGATTTACAGTTAAGAAGAAGCTGAATTTCCGTGCATTCTTAGGAACAGATAAACTGCGCGTGCCCAGAACACAAAGTTACGCATGGGAATCCATGATGCAGGACTTCCTTAGTGAGATAAGTAAGAGTGGGCGTAGCCAGACCTCCATAAGAAGGAAGTTAAGAATAGTGGGTGGGGGGAGGCATTTAAATGGGGCATTAATGGCTCGGTTTGCTAAGCACGCACGTACTTAAGCACAGGCATACACTCGGAGAGTTAAGGTAGCCCTGAAGTCTGCTGAGATCTTCTTGGGCCTGATTCAGAGCTCTGGCCCCAATGCAATTGAGGCCAGAGTTCTGCGAAAAGTGCTAAATTTTGGAACGTAATCTACGTTACTTCTTGCAACGTAGATTGCGTATACGCGGTCTTTAAAACCGCATGTATGCTCTGAATCCGGCCCCTTATCTGTAGATCTGGTCCATCCATTCTATACAGACATCATTGTAGTGCTCACCAGCCATTCCTGTCAACATCCTAGTTCTCAAATAACTGACTGGCTGCTGACTGGTCTCCAGAGGCCATTGGTTACTGGGAAATTTCCTTGTAAGACTTTTGACCAATCCGGTGGCACCTGGTGGCGTTCACTCTGTTCTTTATGTTCAGTATTCTCCTTCATGCACATAAATAAAATGATTTTGCAGCCGCCGCAGATACAGAGGAATTGACATCATTTTGCTTTTCCTCCTAATTCTGAATAATCTCGTTTGGCTGTATATATTCGTGTTTTCTCTATCCCCTGAGTCTCGTTGAAACCTTATCCCACTAATAACATGAAAATAAAGATTTTTTTTTTACATGTGTCCAAATGAGAGACACGATCACATCTGTCCAGCGTTCAGCTAATATATCCCAAGGCTTCTCCGTCTTCCTGGTCTGGCCTGATGCAGACTAAAGGTCATTTAATGTACACAAGTGTACCTAAGTTACGCACTACTAAGTACAATGCCCTCCCCCTGACACTCCCCTCTCATGTACGTAACTTAGTTGATTTACACGTTCAGAACCTTTCGTAATTTTTCCTTGGTCTCTGGTCATACATATCACATTGTCGTATGTAAGTGCCAGGCAGCACTACCATTGGTGCAACAGGTGCAGCGGCTCTGGGGCCCAAGCTAATAAAAGGGCCCACAGCCGTCATCACCACATTGCTGATGCTCCCCACCAGGTTACCTGGGATAGTATCAGGGCCAAAGCATATTTTTTGCACCTGGGGCCACAACTTGCTAGTTCCGCCTCTGGTAAGTTCCTAACCCAGCCCATCCTGTACAATTTAAATGCCTGCCCACAATACGTATATTCGGCTTGCAAAGGGATTTAACACCCAATTGTACGAAGTTACGTATAAGTTACATACGATCACATTACAATGGGGTAGATCCAGAACTACGTTTGCCGTACGTTTATTCACGTAGCGTATTTTCGTTGCGTAAATTTGTTACACTCCCCTCGGCACACCCCTTGAACGTACGTATTTTGTCAAGATACGCTTTCCAAACCCTACCTTAACTTTTGCCAACGTAACCGCAGTGATCCGCACACGTACGTATGGGCAACACGAATTTACGCAGCTAAGCACATGTTTCTTCCCAAACCCTATATTAACTTTTTCCAATGTAATCGCTGTCATATGCACACGTACGTATGGGCTGTACGACTTTACTCACGTAAGCACGCCCACACGTAAGTATTTACGTGACACATACGTGAATGGCCCATACGTTCACAATTAGGCTACGCTAATGAGCGTATTTTCTATGGTGCGCATGCGCAGTACAAATAGGCGATTTTACGTCTCCGCCACGCGTAAATACGCTCAGAAGCGTTGTTCTAGATCAGGCACAATGAGTAATCTGCCGTTCCCACAGCCACATTTACGGATGGCGCGTGCGTGAATTGTCGTTATTAAGTCTGCATCAGGCCCAGCATAACCATCTTCTTTTGTAGGAAAGTCTTGTGTATACTAACATACGCACGGGAGAAGGTAAGGCAGCCATCGACCACTCGTAAGCTGTAGAACTGTATTGTTTGCTGTGAAGCCCTGCGTCTTCTCTTACTTAGTTCAGCCCACACCCCATTGTATTTGTTACTTCATGCCGTATGCGTTTATAAGTATGGTAAATTGCACTCCCAACACAGGGAGTGGTTAATCGGTTTCTTTCTTTACTATGAATCGGTATTACGTATTTTTTGCGTGTGTATATTTAAGTAGGTCCGCAAATTTTACTCTTAAGTGTGAAGTGGATCCACAGACTGTAAATAGAGGTTCTGATTAGTGCGAGCGCCTCTGTCAGAATGTAAATGTCAGAAAATAATAGCAAAAAATATTTTATATCAAAAAACATGAAAAAATACATATTTTATTCCTGTATATAGAAATGATGGGCCGGATCCAGAACTACGTCCGTCTATGGAAGATAGTTCAATAAACAGTAGTTTCTGCTCAGGCGTAGTAGCTATTGTACATAATTAGAGCACAATGGACCAGAGCTTGTGTCAGTGCATAGGCACTGCTGAATATGTTGTGACACATTTACCATCCTCACCTGCTTTCCTATTGCAGCACAGGCTAGGACCATCATCCTCTATGACAGCCTACCTCACATGTCCACGCCCCTTTTGCGGCACCTGTGAAGCCACGCCCCTTTTTCGGGATTTCACTATTTTGCCCATTTTAACATTTTTCTTTTCAATTTTCAATCTAGAGGTTTTCTGGGCAACCAGAAACCCCCCTGGGTGCGCCACTGGATTAGGTAGAAGTGGGAGGGGGGAGGTATTTAGGTTAGCTGTGGAGTGCGGGTGGGAGACGAGGAGGTGCAATGTCCATACGGACATAAGTGCCATAAGGCACCTAAAAATGGAGGGCGGGTTGGAGGCTTAGCCAGGGAGGGTGGGGAGAGACAATGTAAGTGCGAAAAGGTACCTAAAAATGGGGGCGGGGGGGGGTAGAACGGGTGAGTTTGGTGAGTCTGTCTGCACCTAATTTACCCGTATCTGTGAATATGGTGCATAATCCCCCAAATAGATCATTATTTATGACTACTATATATTTTGTACATTTGCATTGCGGAGGATCCTCCCACACACTATAAACAACATTCCCACTATACTTTGGAGGTTGGTTAATCCTGTACTCGCAGCTGGGTGACTAAGGCAGCTAGATCTTTGTAAGGCTACATTTGCCTGTAGATCTTGGGCCAAGCTAAGATTTGCTTCTAGGTCAGTTATAATACATTTTTGAAATGTTGGTGTCCTTTTTCCCTGACACTCTGGGTCCAATCCTCTGTGAGGAGCACTGCCTAATTCTAGTATCATACACACCTCTTTCTGAACAATTCCAGTGTTATCTGGCATTGGAACCCCACGTCGTTTTGCTCAGAGCCCAGCGGGATTATAAATCTGGATCCGGTTTCTAGTCAGCAATCTCTGGTATAGGGGCTGCCTGACAAATTTTAGCCTGGGGGTCAAATATAAGCATGTAGTTGCTCCAGATATTGAAACCCCCTCCCCACTACACATACACACAATAAAAGAAATTGACACCCCAAATTAAAATAATAATAAAAAAAAATGATAGTTTACCCTGTGTGCGGTCACTCTCCCTTACATGCTCCACTCTGATTGGTGGATAACTCTAGCTATCCACCAATCAGCATTCTGACAGCCATCTACTGACTGACTGCCTGCCGGGAGGCATCTAGAGAATGCTGCTGTGTGTAATCCACCATCACAGCAGCTGAGGAGCATCTTTCTGTAACAATATATCATTAATGGCACGCCTTTAGAAACTACTGAGAAAGAAAGGGATCTAGGAGTCATTATTTCATGTGACTTAAAGGCAGCCAAGCAAAGTAACAAAGCAATGAAAAAGGCAAGTCAGATGCTTGGTTGCATAGGGAGAGGAATTAGTAGCAGAAAGAGAGAAGTAGTGATTCCCTTTATAAATCGTTGGTACGACCTCACCTAGAATACTGTGTGTAGAAGACATAAATACATTAGAGACTGTGCAAAGAAGAGCAACTAAAATGGTCCATGGCCTTTGTAACAAATCATACCAAGAAAGGCTAGAGGAACTAAACATGTATAGCTTGGAGCAGAGAAGGGGGAGGGGGGACATGATAGCAGCTTTCACATACATCAAGGGTTGTGACCGGCTAGAGGAGGGGGCATTATATAAAGGAAGAGGTGTAATAGAACACAAGGTAGATATAATTCAGTTTTATCCAGAGGAAACGTCGGAAAAATGAAATCACTGAAAGGGTGATAGATAAGTGGAATAGGGGGTAGAGGTAACACAATAGAACAGTGTAAACATGCTTAAGATAAATATAAGGATATCCTGAATTTTAAACTAAATTAAGGGTAAATAGAGTCTAGGGTCAGTATAGATTTAAATAGACAACTGGTTAGACTGGATGGGCCATGTGGCTCTTATCTGCCGTCACTTTCTATGTTTCTATGTTTCTATGACTTTCAGACGGGAGGCAAGCAGATATACTGCTGTGTGTAATCCACCATCACAGCAGCTGAGGAGCATCTTTCTGTGACTGACTCTCAGCTGACAGTCCTATGCATGGCGCAAGCAGTCGCACTATGAAGTGTGTGACCCCAAAATGCTCTAGAGGCAACAGGCCAGGAAGCATATGCCCCCCCTACCCCCTTGCCCAGCCCGCCCCCGCTCCGGTATACAGGCTACATGTTGATAAAGACTAATCCAGGGTGTGTCGGTATGAATCTCTGTCTGCGTAATTGGTTGGTTCTGTGACAGCAGATTTGCAACGCTATCCTTCAAATCCATGTCTGGATATAAAATATGTTTTGACTTCTCTCATCACACGTGTGTTATAGTAACTCCATAGAAGGCAACTTCATATATTTTACATTGGAATCCTGTACATATTTTATAAATTATAGACCAAAATACACCCGAGCCACAATTTATAGAGTCTTCTGAGTACTCTGCATCTGTTTTACTTTTGTGACTTATAGTTTTAGCCTTGAGCAGACCCTTTTGATTGGTTCTCTAAGCTAGTTAGCAATACCTGTTTAAAGGCTTAGAGCCATGATGAATATATAAAAATCCTTTTGGCTCGTTAATGATAAAAAAGAAAGTCAACACTTTTATTTCATTTAATGTAGTCGAAACAATAAAAGTCTAATACATTTATACATCACGTGATATGTAAAACTTAACAAGGTTCTTATTGCATTAATTCAATTCAGATGGTTGAAATAGTTGACCACTTAGAGACAAAGGGCCTGATCCAGAGGTACGCCCTCCGTCGCTAGGACGGCGGGCGTAAGCGTAAGATCGGCTTTTTAGCCGACCTGGTCGAAACAATAAAAGTCTAATACATTTATACATCACGTGATATGTAAAACTTAACAAGGTTCTTATTGCATTAATTCAATTCAGATGGTTGAAATAGTTGACCACTTAGAGACAAATGGCCCGATCCAGACCAACCTTTCCATAACGTTTCAAGGCGTAGCAAATTTTCATACGTACTTTGGCCGTTTGACGCTTGCCAAACTCCCCCTTAACTTTTCAAAGCGTAACTACTGACGTACGTAAAGGCTTCACATACGTAAGTGCCTAAGAACACCCATAATGTACGATTTAAATGCCTCACCCCGCCTCTGAAGCGTAATTACGGGGTGTCGCATGGATGTCATGCCCCTTCGTTCATAGTTACGCAGTTGATACCAGGCTGGTACGTACGTTCAGAGTTACATGGCGTAACATCTGCCACGCTCATGCGCAGTACATACAAAACTGCGTTTTTACGTCACCGGCTAGCGTAAATACGCTAGCGTTCGTAGCTCAGGATCTACCCTAAAGGACTGAACCCAGACCCCTGCACGCTTTCCGTACGTATGGGGGTCTAGTAGTACACACGAGAGAGGTGGGAATAAACTCCTCCTGTCACTCACTACAGCGGGCTTTATGACTTTGAGAAAGGGCTAAGCCCGAAACGCGTCAAGTGATTTATAAAAAGACTTACTCAACCAGCGCAGAAATTGGGTTTCATATGTGGTTTATCATCGGCTTTTCTGGATGCCCATGTGATAGCCTCCCAGGAGATACCTGTTTTCTCTAACTGCCGGGTGGGATCCATTTCAGATGTGTCTTCCACTTAATGTTGACACCATATTTTAGTGTTTTATGTATTTAATTTGTATATATTATTTTTGCAAGTAAAGATGTTTTCACTATTTTAAGGATGAAATACATAGTGTTACACTCCATAAGAATAGCACTAGCAGGGTGTAGCAGGCTTTGATTCTGTGTTCACTTTTCCCCAGCTGTTTAGTAATTACCTCTGCAGGTGTGTCAGGCTCTTACCACTGATTGGGGGAGTTCCCTTTAAATAGCGTCTGCTCAGTCTCACAGGTGTCGGTTATAGCGTCTGGTTCCTGATCGTGCTTGCTGACAGTCCGAGTGCTTGGTTTGCTATTTGCATTTTCCTGTTACCCTGTGTTCCTGGTGTGTTCCCCCTTGCCTTCCTGATACCTTCTTATTGTTGTTTGTTGACTCCCTGTGTGGTGAGGTGCGCGGCGAGAGTAGGTCGCTAATCCCGCTGGCGGCCTCAGCCCCGGACAGGTCCCGGTCTCCATTCCTCTCCGGAGGTGTGTGCGCAAGTGTCTTTCCATCTCACATTGCCCCGGCCTGTCGGGTGAGTGTTTGATCTGCCGCGTGTTTTGAGCGTCTCCTGCTTTTGCCATCTAGCAGTGAGTGGAGTTCGTTGTAGTTCTCCGGTGTTTACATCTCCTCTCAGCATTGTCATCTTGCTTGTGAGTGTAGCCGCCAGTCTTGTTACCGCTGTGTAGTTATTTCTCCAGTGTGTCTGCTGTGCGTGTATTTCCACTGAGTGTGTCATCTTCAATGTGTATTATTAGAGCCGTTGCTTCACTGTATATTTCCAGCTTGCAGTGTATGTATTTAGGTAGACTGTGTCATCTGTCTATACCTATTAGTACTGTTTACCATCCTGTCAGTACTGTCCCCTAGTACATCCTG
>WWET01006437.1:21047-43163 GCA_011038615.1 Limnodynastes dumerilii
ATATATATATATATATACTAATGGGTCTCTGTGATTGCATCTTAAGCATGGTAGGGCCTGACCCACACTTAACAAGGACAGCCAAGGCCAACATGTGGCAATCTTGCTATGGTACATTCTGCCTAAGCTTTTGCTGTCTACTTATCCCCCCACATTCCACCTGTCTTCCTATGTTACGCCTATCCTTCTATATTCCAACCCTCCCACTATATTCTACCTACCCATCAACATTACGCTTATCCCTCTATATGCCCCTCCTCCCGCTTCTCCTACCTGTCCCTCTTTTTGCACCTTGAAATCATGTTAGACTTTCGCTGCATATGCAATCTATCATGTTATGTAATCTATCATGTTATGTAATCTATCATGTTATGTAACTGGATGTGAAGTGTGTACAGTTTTTCGGTGCTTTGTACCAATT
Source organism: Limnodynastes dumerilii (assembly GCA_011038615.1). Classification (NCBI taxonomy): domain Eukaryota; kingdom Metazoa; phylum Chordata; class Amphibia; order Anura; family Limnodynastidae; genus Limnodynastes; species Limnodynastes dumerilii. The sequence goes on from WWET01006437.1 coordinate 21,469, forward strand.
TCTCCCATACAACGTTGGTACAATAAATGGTACACACTGAATCCGAGTGTGCTGCGGTAAACGCACAAGTCGCATAGTAATCACTTTTCACATTATCATCATATCATAAGTGCAGATTGTAACGTGTGTATGCAGCATAACTGTAATGCTTGTGAACTGTCTGTCTCCTCTGTTATCAGATTACTTAGAGCTTTACAGAGAATATTTCCCATTCACATCAGTCCCTGTCCCATTGGAGTTACATTCTATGTTCCCTAACACAGACACTAGCATAGATAAGGGTTAATTTATTCAGCAGCCAATTAACCTACCAGCATGTTTTTGGAGCACCCGGAGAAAACCCATGCAGACACAGGGAAAACATGCAAGTTCCACACAGATAAGGCTTAGTCCGGGAATTGAACTTATGACTTCATCGCTGTGAGCCACGAGTGTTACTCACTGAGCCACCGTGCTGCCTTATCTTGCAGGTGTACTTTTATATGGGGCCCTATAGGGAGTGTCGCAGCTATTACCTCACACATGATTTCATAAACATTTCTAGTAAAATGCGTCCCCCATCACTAATCTATTATGTAATCAATAACATTTATTATAGATTATTGATTTAATTCTCCCCTCACTCCCTGTGCCTGAGGCCGCCTCATCTCCACATATGGCAGAACAGTCTATAATTATTTCCAGAGGGTGGAACAAAGAAAAGTCCTGTGATTTATAACATTCATGTCTCAGAAACAAAGGCGGATAAAGATATATTACCCCGAGAGCTCTAATCTTACATCTACCAAACTGTATTATTTCATCTTACCTGAACTAACATTATTTAATGCCGGGTTATTCTACGGGGTATTTAAAGAATGATGAATCGCTCCTATAACATAACATATTATCTAACATAACATTACATCAATCTCACTCAGGGCATTACAGAAATATTAAGTATTAACCTTATAAACGACACATTAAGGAGCCTATTTATCAGCCCTATTGCTAGTGCATGCTGGTGTATTTTCTGATGATAGGCATTGCCATATACAGGATGGTAGTTTCCTGTGATTTCATGATAGTCAACATTGTCGGGGGTGGATATGAAAACAAAGCATAAGAATATTCTGCGCTAAGATCCAGTAACAGCTAATGAGGATAAAAGCATTTAAATGAATAAATAAATGAGTAAAAAATGATAAGAATTGTCTCTATATAGTACTTAATCCAGTGGTTCCTCACTTCGAGGCACCCTTAGGGTCTCCATATTTTTTCAAGGCACCCCTAAGACAAAAACAGAATAGAACAGGAAATAGAAACATTCCACGGCACCCCGGTGAGAGTGCTACGGCACCCCAGGGAACCACGGCGCACAGTTTGAGGAACCACTGACTTAATCTGAAAAGTGACTAATGCACCAGAGGGGGTAATACAATGTATCCCTTCAAATAGTGAAAATACAATGTTGCACAATGTAACCACAGGGAAATCCCCTATATCAAATAAGCACAGCAATTATCGTTATGATTACTGAACGTCTCTGGGAAAGAAAGGATAGATGTCTTGTAATTGCAGTAATATATATGATGTAGATGTTCTATAGTTGCAACAGTGAATAAGCGGTATCGGGATGCACAAATCTCTTTCCTCCGTATAGTGCAATATATCGCGCAGTCACAGATAGTTCTCTGTAGTTAGCACGCACAAGGGTAAAGGAAATTCCTCTTAGCAATAAAAACCACAATCGGCGTGAAGGAAGCAGTTATGTAGAGGCTCTTAGCCTAGCAACCAGTGTCACAAAGTCTGCCGGATGTGCTTATAAATAAAAGCGATTCCGTATTGATGTCTCCTATCTGTCTGATGAGCGAGCACTATAGCTCCTAGATCCGATAAGGCTGTTCCTCGGCACTTTAAATTCTGCGATCGCCGTATACACATCGATGGGCTCACGGACCAGTTGTCCTATGGTGCAATAGGATCCTCAAGGCAACAGATTCACCTTATCTTGGGCACTATTTATAGACTTCATTTTTAAGTGATAGTGGCAGTTTTTAAAAGAAAACTGCCACTATCGCTTTAAAATGAAGTTTTTCCTATTTATAAATCCTGCATCGCCAGTGGAAACTATAGTTTCCATGGCGATGCATGTTGCTTACACATTTCATCGTCGGCCCGTTCTTCATAATGCGGGTCGGCGCTTCCTCCTATTTATACAGCCGGGAAGCGGAGTTTGTCACTCCGCTCCCAGTGTAAACCTAACGCTCAGGCTGGCGTTAGGAGCTGTGTGCAGGGAATTTTCATTCACTCCCTGCGATAGTGTGGCAAACTCCGCCCTCCTCCATCTGTGATTGGTGCAGAAGAGGGGTAAGTCACATAAGGAATCATGCTGATTCCTTCATGCGTTTCTTGTTTTCCCCCCTTGATCCATTGAAACACCAATGAAAAGAGAAATATTGGTGCTTCAGTGGATCAAGAGGGGGAAAACATTGGTGGTTCAGGGAGTTTGCAAAAGAAACGCATGAAGGAATCAGCATGATTCCTTATGTGCGTTACGGAACAGGGTCTGTTCCGTCTGCGCATGCACGGAGTGCGTACGGCGTACGTAAATAGAGCCCCTTCTGTTCCAGTCACATGTACTTTGGGAGATGTAAACAGCTGATCGGGGGAAAAGATGCCTATATGACTTTCGGAACAGGGTCTGTTCCGTCTGCGCATGCACGGAGTGCGTACGGCGTACGTAAATAGAGCCCCTTGTCTGTTCCAGTCACATGTACTTTGGGAGATGTAAACAGCTGATCGGGGGAAAAGATGCCGGGAATATGTCAAATAGAAAGGCACTAATGGTGCAAGTAACGTTTGGACTTTATTAATAAGAATGAACAAGGATAAAAACATACTCACAAACAGTTTGGACACTTATAGGGAAATAAATGGCAAACGCACTTTTTCAGAGGTATATGTGGCATGCAATGGAACCCTGCAAACCAACGCATTTCTACCCCTCAGAAAATGAGCAGACATACAAAGGTCTGGAACTGTAGAACTATATGAATAAAAAAGATTATAAATATGGAACTTTGCAATGAGAACCATACATGACAATGAATGTGAGAACACTTTATATAAAATCACTTTAAAAGGGTCAAATATAAAATGGCAAAGTAAATGTGGAGAATAAAAATATATAAATATAAAAGCTCAATAAATAAACAGAACTCTACGACTCTAAGGGGTGTCTCCTGAGGTAAGTTTGGCTCTCAGTTTAAAAACATTTATATATGACCCAACATTGGGACTCTCATTGTTAGAGTTAGGACCACCATATGCAGAAAGGCCTTGATGCTGGTGGCTGGTGGCTTATCACATATGTGTAATGGACAATTCTGTGTTTTATTTTACAGATAGACAGTATAGTCTGTTACTGGTTTATTGCAAATGAATATCAGGGAGATTGTACAAGTACTATCAAGGTGCTGCACCAAAGAGGTGTGCCCTGTAGCACAAAAGAGGTGTTAATCAGCCTTGCAAAAGACCCCCTTAGGGGTAGAAACGCGTTGGTTTGCAGGGTTCCATTGCATCCCACATATACCTCTGAAAAAGTGCTTTTAACATTTATTTCACTATAAGTGTCCAATCTGTTTGTGAGTATGTTTTTATCCGTGTTCATTCTTATTAATAAAGTCCGAACATTACTTGCACCATTAGTGCCTTTCTATTTGACATATTCCCGACATCTTTTCCCCCCGATAGCTCCCAAAGTACATGTGACCGGAACAGACAAGATAATGTGAATCTGCCGCTTTTAGGATCCTATTGCACCATAGGACAACTGGTCCGTGAGCCCATCGATGTGTATACGGCGATCGCAGAATTTAAAGTGCCGAGGAACAGCCTTATCGGATCTAGGAGCTATAGTGCTCGCTCATCAGACAGATAGGAGACATCAATACGGAATCGCTTTTATTTATAAGCACAGCCGGCAGACTTTGTGACACTGGTTGCTAGGCTAAGAGCCTCTACATAACTGCTTCCTTCACGCCGATTGTGGTTTTTATTGCTAAGAGGAATTTCCTTTACCCTTGTGCGTGCTAACTACAGAGAACTATCTGTGACTGCGCGATATATTGCACTATACGGAGGAAAGAGATTTGTGCATCCCGATACCGCTTATTCACTGTTGCAACTATAGGACATCTACCTCATATATATTACTGTAATTACAAAACATCTATCCTTTGTTTCCCAGAGACGTTCAGTAATCATAACGATAATTGCTGTGCTTATTTGATATAGGGGATTTTTTTTACTGTGGCTACATTGTGCAACATTGTATTTTCACTATTTCAAGGGATACATTGTATTACCCCCTCTGATGCATTAGTCACTTTTCAGATTAAGCACAGTGGTTCTTCAAACTGTGCGCCGTGGTTCCCTGGGGTGCCGTAACGCTCTCACCGGGGTGCCGTGGAATGTTTCTATTTCCTATTCTATTCTGTTTTTGTTTTAGGGGTGCCTTAAAAAAATTATGGAGACCCTAAGGGTGCCTCGAAGTGAGGAACCACTGGATTATGTACTATATAGAGACAATTCTTATCATTTTGTACTCATTTATTTATTCATTTAAATGCTTTTATCCTCATTAGACGTTACTGGATCTTAGCGCAGAATATTCTCATGCTCTGTTTTCGTATTTAGCTTTCTTCTGATATTCTCAGTTTGCATAAGGTATCAGCTGCTTCAGCTCTGTGCTTCATACCTCTGATCCCCCATTTTGCTCTATTGTCGGGGATGGAACTGCCGATGGTGCGAACGGCCAGGGCCGCCATCAGGGGGGGGGGACTATTGTTCCGGGGGCCCAGACCTGATTGGGGCCCGCCGATACTTACCTAGCTCTGTAGCAGCGGGTATTAGTGGTATCCTACCAAAGTTCTTCCCTGCGCACCGGCCCGCTGTTAAAGTGTATCTGCCGCACCCTGTTCCTATGTGACATCACCAATGACATCACCTAGGGGGAGGGGCCCCCGTGGCTGGGTCCCGGGCCCTGCATTTGATGACGGCAGCCTTACGACCGGCCAGGGTCTGATCCATGAAGGGGAGGCCACACTGGATCTGCAGTGAAGGTCTCTCAAGATTATGGGCCTGATCCACAGATAAGAAGGAAATAAGTACTCGCGGATACACAAAAATACGCAACTAAGTAGCAAGTAGACTCCCATGACACTCCCCTCGTTATTACGGATCTGACTTCCGTGTCCATAGGGCGACCTTAACTCTCTGTGCGTATCTTTATGCGGATGTCGCTAAAATATGTGCAGAGTTTGCAAACCCCGCCCATACTGCCCTATTTACATGCCTCCCCCCGCCCACTTTTCTTAATTTCCTACTTCCGGAGTGGTGGCACGCCCCTTCAAGCTTCTTAAGCTTGAATACAGTCCTGTGTTATTAGGTGTGTGGACTACAATATCTTTTTACCAGCTCATTAATAGTTAGGGGCTTTCAGTTGTCTGTTTCTTCTAGTAATAAAGCATTTCTGGTGCCCCTTGAACCATTAGATGAACAAAGCTGCATCCTAGGGTGCAAGACATTACTAGTGCCACCACATGATTCTTGGGGTGCCTGCTGGAGGGATATTAAACCTTAAATATTTAAAATGATTAATTTATACCTGAATACGAGGGTAAATTTTGCTGGGAGCATTGGCAAAGGAAAACAACCGAGGATAGCCGAAATCCTTAATCAGCTCTCAGCATCGTTGGTGTATTTATGTTTACAGATGAAAAATGTCAGTTTATGAAGAATAAATTGGACATTTTTTTTCTTTTTAAAGGTCAGAATGGAATTACTTATATTTGGAATAAATAGTCATATAATAGAGAAAATAGCATCTGGCCACCTCCAGGTGTTATACATTACTTTCTAGGGCCCTGTTGTTGAAGTTGACTGTAGAGCAATTACTGTCATCGGTGGGAGAGGGAGACCAGAGGAATGGAGGGATGTCTGGCTCTTGGGAAGGACACCTCTTATTCTTGTTTATTCATTCATCCAGTAGCAGATGTCTCCCAATGTGTCCCCTGATGACCTCTAGGCTGGGCACACATTGAGCTTCTGCTGGGGACATGGGTGTAGGATCTATGGAACTTTCTCCATTGGTTCACTGTTTGAAGTTTGAAGTTTAATGGATAAAAATCTGATCATAGTCAGAGGAATGCATTAAACCAACAGCCCCTTGTGTATTAAACGTTCCATGTTTGATGGACTTGCAGATACCTGCAGCTTCGTCTCCCAAATAAAAATGCAACGCAATTAAGACAAGACACCAAGTTTAGCGATTAAATTAATGACATTTGGAATTTTATTGCAATGGCAAGTATTTATTAAGCTGTGGGAATGGAAAAGTGAAGTTATTGCTCATAGCAACCAATCATATTGTAGCTCTAACTTTTCTATTACATACTAGAAAATGTCAGCTAGAATCTGATTGGTTGCTATAGGCAACATCTCTACTCTTCCTTTCCTGCGGCTTAGTAAATCTGACCCTATGGGCCGTATTTAGAGATCCATTTTTCCGGGCAGTTCCGTGAGTATTTTTTAGTACGTTTAAACTGAGCATGTAGTAACTTTTTTAGGGAGTTCCCGTAGACTATATGCACGGAAGTGCCTCACGGACGGACTTGTGAATCGCATGGTGTCACGTGCGTCTGGATCTGCCACGGAAAAATACGCACGGAAAATTTTACATATAATTGGGCGGGGGGGCATTTAAATGATGAAAAGTGGGCGCGATTATAAAGATACGCATGAACGGAGGACATATATGCACGGAACAGCACACGGAAAGTTACAGCTGGTCTACATACCCTCCAACATAACCCATTCCAATAGGTATATATAAAATACTCTGCTCCTCGGATTCCAACTGTCGGTTGCTATGGTAACCTCCTTTGTTGCAGAGACAAATAGTTTTTTTAAAATATCAGTTGTCATTTCACCAGGTGAGTGACAGTTGGAAGCTCAGGTGCAGAGTATATTGTACCTAATGGAAGGGGTCATGTTGGAGGGTTTGGGTCTATGGAGGCGGAAGTCTCCGAGAGCACGGATTTGCAAGGGGAGTGACTGGGGTTTTGGTGGGTGTTCCTTGCTCCGTCCCTGCGTATATTTGCGGACTGATCTAAACACGGATCTCTGAATATGGCCCTATGTCTTCACTGAAGCCATGTTGCATTGAGATCTAACCAATGTTAACAAACGGAGCCCTTAACATATACAGTATCTGTGATATCTATATGTAAACGTTACAGGGACATTTGGGCTTCTGGCCAGTACTGAGAGATGCATGGAACAGAGCCATCTCCCTGCCTAGCCAATGTATATTTTGATTTACAGCTAAAGGTTCTTGTGGTCCGTCTGTTTTCTCTCCAGCGGTGGGATGTTTGATGTGGGAGTATAGGCTGTGGTTTGTATGTTGTGTAATAATGACACATGTAAAATGTAGCAATATTTAAAAGTCATTCTCATTCAGATGACACAGATTTCGGGAAAGCAGAGAAGTTCTAATGTAAACTGTAGAAAGTGTTTTGTTAAAATCTGTTTAATAGACAATAAACAGAGAAGTAACGGGAGCGTCTACACTATTAAGGAGCCAAAAAGATGGGCCCATCGGAACATCACAACCTAAGATCAATGCAGATAACTCCCTTAGCTTCTCCAATTTTTGAGCAGTAGCAAGGAGCTAATGTCATCTATAGCTCATTAGGTCACTCCTGGGACTGTGTTAATGCTCCATAAATGTTACTAAGAAATCCACACAAGTGGCCAGATTTACTAAGCTGCGGGTTTGAAAAAGTGGAGATGTTGCCCATAGCAACCAGTCAGATTCCAGCTGACATTCTTTAGTAATTAATAAGAAAGTCAGAGCTAGAATCTGATTGGTTGCTATGGACAACATCTCCATGTCCTGTTTTCGGCCTCCAAAATATTGGGAGGTGGCAGCACAGTGGCTCAGTGAGTAGCACTTGTACCTCACAGAGCTGAGGCCGTGAGTTTAATCCTGGACTAGGCCTCATCTGTGTAGAGTTGTATAAGTGGGCAAAATGGCAAAATGGCAAAATGGCAAAATGGCAAAATGGAGGGCGCATGCGGAACTTAGTTCCGTACAATGACATTTACCTGGGAAGGGGCTGTGCTGTCCCTCTGCACGCCAAGGTGGGCGGGGGGAAGCATGCAAATTGTACAGTGGGGAAGGTGGAGAGAGAGACACACACACGGAGGGAGACGGAGGAGTAAGTGTGGGCAGAACAGAGGATGACATTTTTTTTTATTATTATTATACTTGCTTTAAAGATTTCACCAATGATACAGCTGACGTTGCCAACTTAGGGCCGGATCCAGAACTACGTCCGTCTTACGCATACGTAGTAGCTATTGTACGTAATCTTTTAGACCGCATTACGCAATCTACCTATCGAAACGATACGCAGATTACGTACAATAGCTACTACGCATGCGCAGTAGCTACTGTTTATCGAACTACGTCCGTCTATGGAAGACGGACGTAGTTCTGGATCCGGCCCTTAATTATTAACTGCATTTACTGTACCAATTTCAAAGAATACGCCAGCGTGACAAGGAGTAGAATTAGTGAACGCGGTAATGTGGATTTGCTTTATTCTCTCTACTACCCTAGGCTCACTTATCCCCTTGGTATTCCCAGTACCAGTCTATGGGCTGGATCCAGACCCCCACACGCTTTCGGTACGTTTAGGGGTCTGAATGTCCGCACGGAAGAGGGGAATGACCTCTACCTGTCCCTCCCCTTTTGTGCTGACTTGAGGGCAAGAACGGTGCCATAAGGCAGCCTTAACACTGACTTGAGGATCAGCGGTCTGTACGACAGCTAACCCACCTGGAACTGTTAAACCCCGCCCCTGCTGTAAAATTGAAATCCCATCCGCCTTGCATACTTTTGACAGGTGCAGGGGAAGTCCGGCCCCCTCGGATTTATCTCCTATCGTACGGAACTAAATCACGCATAACATCTAGCACACACATGCTCTCTTCCCTCCAGACCAGGGCTGGAAGTGAGGGGGTATACGGGGTTATGCCATACCGTCACTTCTCCCATTGATTTAATAGAAAAGCTATAATTCTCCATTTACTTCTATTATTGCTATATTTTCATACCACCACTTCTAAATGTCCATACCGCCACTTCTAAATGTCCATACCGCCACTTCTAAATTTCCGCTTCAACCACTGCTCCAGACACTCGAATTTATGCACTTTGCGTGCACTAATCGGGTGTCGGATGGAAGTCTGGATTCTGCCCTATGTTTGCAAGCTCATATAAATAGTAGGTTGAACCCTATAATATTTAAGCAGAAAAAATCCCTCTTCTTCATTAATAATGGCCACAGCACCAGATAGACATTATGATTATTTCTTTTTCAGTTCCATCATAAAGTCTAGGCTGTAGGCAGCAGTCCTCTAAATCTCTATATTGCTGGTGATTAACAGACCTTCACATAGCTTATGGCTTCTATGCTTTCAATAGGAAACATCTGGAGGGTTGTTTCACGACGTTCATGTTGAACTTGAAGAAATTTGTCATCTGGAAAAACAGCAGAAAACCCCACAATTTTAGCAAATCAATCATTACTACACACAAAATGAAACCTGTATGCTGATTGGTTGCAATCATAAATGTAATTAATTTTCCTTCATGGAGATGGAGGTATAAGTCTATACCTCCTGCAATGGGGGGTGGAGGTATATGTGGCAACTGTGGTGGTAAATGCAGTAAGGTGGAGGTATACATGGTAAGGTTGGAGGTGAAGGCAGCAAAGGTGGATATAAGTGGTAAGGGTATCTTTCATAAGGTTGGAGGTATAAATGGTAAGGGTGGAGGTGTAAGTGATTAGGATGGAGGTATATGTGGTAAGGGTGGAGGTGTAAGTGATTAGGGTGGAGGTGTAAGTGATAAGCATGGAGGTATACGTGGTAAGGGTGGAGGTGTAAGTGATTAGGGTGGAGGTATACGTGGTAAGGGTGGGGTTGTAAGTGATTAGGATGGAGGTGTAAGTAATTAGAGTGGAGGTATATGTGGTAAGGGTGGAGGTGTAAGTGATTAGGATGGAGGTATACATTGGTAAAGGTGGAGGTGTAAGTGATAAGGATGGATGTATACATGGTAAGGGTGGAGGTGTAAGTGATAAGGGTGGAGGTATATGATATGTGGTAAAGGTGTAGGTGTAAGTGATTAGGACGGAGGTATACATTGGTAAGGATGGAGGTATACGTGGTAAGGGTGGAGGTGTAAGTGATTAGGGTGGAGGTATATGTGGTAAAGGTGGAGGTGTAAGTTATTAGGGTGGAAGTATATGGTGGTAAAGGTGGAGGTGTAAGTGATAAGGATGGTGGTATATGTGGTAAGAGTGGAGGTGTAAGTGATTAGGGTGGAGGTATACGTGGTAAGGATGGAGGTATACGTGGTAAGGGTGGAGGTGTAAGTGATTAGGGTGGAGGTATACGTGGTAAAGGTGGAGGTGTAAGTTATTAGGGTAGAGGTATATGTGGTAAAGGTGGAGGTGTAAGTTATTAGGGTGGAGGTAAATGTGGTAAAGGTGGAGATGTAAGTTATTAGGGTGGAGGTAAATGTGGTAAAGGTGGAGGTGTAAGTTATTAGGGTGGAGGTATATGTGGTCAGGGTGGAAGTGGAAGTGATAAGGATGGAGGTGTATGTGGTCAGGGTGGAAGTGTAAGTGATAAGGATGTTAGTATATGTGGTATGGGTGTAAGTGTAAGTGATAAGGATGGAAGTATATGTGGTAAGGGTGGAAGTGTAAGTGATAAGGATTGAGGTGTAGGTGGTCAGGGTGGAGGTGTAAGTGATAAGGATGGAAGTGTAAGTGATTAGGGTGGAGGTATATGTGGTAAGGGTGGAAGTGTAAGTGATAAGGATGGAGGTATACATGGTAAGGGTGGAGGTGTAAGTGGTAAAGATGGAGGTATACATGATAAGGGTGGAGGTGTAAGTGGTAAAGATTGAGGTATATGTGGTTAGGGTGTAGGTATAAGTGCTGAAGATACTGAAAAGTAGGAGGTATATGTGGTAAGGGTGGAGGTGTAAGTGATTAGGGTGGAGGTATGTGTGGTAAAGGTGGAGGTGTAAGTGATTAGGGTGGAGGTATATGTGGTAAGGGTGGAGGTGTAAGTGATAAGGTTTGAGGTATACATGGTAAAGGTGGAGGTGTAAGTGGTACATATAGAGGTATATGTGGTAAAGGTGGAGGTGTAAGTGGTAAATATGGAGGTATATGTGGTAAGGGTGGAGGTGTAAGTGGTAAAGATGGAGGTATACATGATAAGGGTGGAGGTGTAAGTGGTAAAGATTGAGGTATATGTGGTAAGGTTGTAGGTATAAGTGCTGAAGATACTGAAAAGTAGGAGGTATATGTGGTAAGAGTGGAGATGTTAGTAAAAAGGGTGGAGGTATAGAGGTATTATACTGTATATAATTGGTATAGTAGAGGTATAAATGATAGGGGTGGAGGTATTAGTATAAATGATGGTGGTGTAAGGGTGGTAAAGCTGTAAATAGTAAGGTGAATGTATAAATAGTAGTAGTGGGGTATGAGTGGTAACAGTGGAGGTATAAGTAGTAAAGTGTGGATGTTAAAGTATTTAGGACACAGCTAAAGTGTTAGAGGTGGATGTATAATTGATAAGAGTGGAGGTATAAGTGGTAAGGTGGAGGTATAAGTGGTAAGGTGGAATTAAAAGCGGTAACTGCGGAGGTATAAGTGTTAACAGTAGGGGTATAATTGGTAACAGTGGAGGTATAATTGGTAACTGTGGAGGTATAAGTGGTAATGTGGAGGTATAATTGGTAACAGTGGAGGTATAATTGGTAACAGTGGAGGTATAAGTGGTAATGTGGAGGTATAAGTGGTAATGTGGAGGTATAATTGGTAACAGTGGAGGTATAATTGGTAACAGTGGAGGTATAAGTGGTAATGTGGAGGTATAAGTGGCAAGGTGAAGGTATAAGTGATAACATGATAGTATAACTGGTAAGGGGAAATAAAAGGGGTTAGGGTAAAGGTACAAATGATAAGAATGGAGGTATATGTGATTAGGGTGAAGTTATACGTGATAAATATGGAGGTATATGTGGTTAGGGTGAAGGTATTAGTGATAAATATGGAGGTAAAGTGGTTAGAGTGAAGGTATTAGTGATAAATATGGAGGTAAAGTGGTTAGGGTGATTGTATTAGTGATAAATATGGAGGTATATGTGGTTAGGATGAAGGTATTAGTGATAAATATGGAGGTATATGTGGTTAGGATGAAGGTATTAGTTTTAGGTATGGAGGTATATGTGGTATATGAGGTATATGTGGTGAATTTGTCAGTGACATGGGAACCACCTTCAAAACGTTAGGCCCTAGTATATATATTACAAGTGCAGCTTCAACAGTAACCACAAACTCCTCTAACACTTTATGCTATATGTTTTACAGTTTGCCCTTTGCATGGAAAAGATCAGAGCCAGACTCCAGATCACGGGTCTGTAAATAAGCCCATTGTATTTTACTAACAATCTCAGAGTGTTTGTGTATCCAAGTAGTTATTATGTTTGTCACATGCTCCCCCTATAATGCTCTCTTTTATTGAATTAGTCATTAATTTGGGGTGTAACCATAGATAATGAAAGTATGAGTCACTCCTGGATCCATTGCAGGTCTTTTCTTAGAAACAAAACATGGAGATGGATTATGGTTCCTCTGGGCGGTTTAGAGATTACATGATGAGAAGCACTCCATGAAAGTGACAGCTTACAGGCATGGAGCGATTCTTTTTCTCGGAGCAGTATACTTCCTTGTGATCCCAACACAAACATCTGATCTGAGTTTTTCCTGCTTATCAGAGTCATGTAGTTAATGTAGATCATTACACCTTCTGCATCTTTATCATAGGTTAAATAATTACCCCCTACATTTTTCATACTGGAATGCCAATAGGTCAGATGTAGACTTCCAAGTTTTACTCTTCTGTTGGTTTTATAATTTATTAACATATATTTATATAACGTTATCAGATTACGTAACATTTTACATCAATCCCTGCCAGCATGTTCTTGGAGTGTGGGAGGAAACTGAAGCACCCGAATGAAACCCACACAGACACAGGGAGATCTTACAAACTCCACACAAATAAGGCCTAGTCTGGGTATCGAACTCATGACCTCAGCACTGTGAGACACAAGTGCTACTCACTGAGCCACCATGCTGCTTTAGTCAGTCTGCTGCAGCTTTATCATGCTGCACATCCTCAGGGTTGTGTGAGATACATGGAAGACTGAGCTCTGTTTCAACCTGCGTGAGAATCTGTGCTAATTAATCAGAAGGTATTGTAACCCATCCAAACAAGAGCAATGGGCCTGATCCAGACTTAATAATGACAGACAATTAACACATGCGGCATGCATAAGTCCAGGTTTGCCAACTTTTCAAAGCTTCCCTCCGAGAGATCCTAGTGCAAATCGTGTTCCAAAGCCACACCCCCTGACCGTTTCATAGTATTACTAGGGGTGGGGCTTGATGTCGCTAATTGTGTGTGATAGGTGTGAGACAATTTCAATAAAAATTTAATGATTAAAAAACAAACAAACAAAACAAATGAGTCCTTCTTGGACCATAGTCACACTTAAGAATGCTTTAGGTTCTTAATTATACGTAAAAAGTAGCAAGACGACTTCCCTGACATGCCCCCAGTTAACCGACTTATGATTGCCGTAGGGCTACCTTATCTTTAGGTTCATAGGTTCATCGTTGTGTGCGTAGGGCGGCTAATTAAGAAAGTTTTTTTCCTAACCGCGCACAGATTTCCTCACTTCCACCCAATCTTCTTATCTTTGTTCTTAAATTTTCCCTGCACGCCCCTTCCTTCATTACGAACCTTGAGGAAATATGTTTGTAATGGTGATTCAGAGCCGTTCCGTTCTTAAGTCCTATGTAAACTGCATATATTAGGTTACTACGCCTGCTAAATTTAACCCTTCTTAAATATACACACCTAAAAATCAGCATTTTCTTAACTGTGAATCAGATCACTTATACAAAGGAAGAACAGTTCTGTCACTGGGAATTAAGTTATCCCATCTCTAAACCAACAATCTGTCTTGTTAAAATGCCCAATAGGTTTGCTCTATAAAACCTCTATAAAAATTTTATGACATTCCCATCCTTGTCAGTGCGAAGCGACAGAAATCCAGGATTTAAAGACGTATAATGCAGGCCTCAGCTGTCAATTACAGACCTTTCACTCATCACTGTCAATGTGTTTTAATAGAGGTCATGTTTATATAGATGGGGGGAAAAAAGCGTTTGGCAAGGTCTGGAAGCCTTGCAGGGAATTGCTGAGCTCTGTGGCTTTCTAAGAGGAACCTTCTAGTTTAGGGAATTCGTCTACATTCAGGATGTAAGCTGCTAGGATTCTGTGGTTAAAAAATGTGCTTATAATATCCTATATAAATATACCAATGGTGCATTAAATACATGATGTTATATGCCAAGATTTCAAAATAATTGCAATGCAAAGACTGATGGGCTGGGTAATGTAAACATCAGACATTCTCTGCTGGACCACTACTACTGAATAATAATCATCATAATAATAATAATAATAAACATCAGACATTCTCTGCTGGACCACTACTACTGAATAATAATCATAATAATAATAATAACAATAACAATAATAACAATAATAATAGCAATAATAATAATAATCATAATAATCATAATAACAATAATAATAATAATCATTTACTGGGCAATAGGGGTATTTATTTACTGTTTCCAAAACAGCCACTCTGCAACAGCACCACCTGTCAGCTGCTATCCCAGACATGCTTTAAAACAAACACACAAAATGGAGCATGCTCAAATTAATTTATAAGGTGCTATCGAGGTATGGTGAATTCACCATACCTTGTTGGACTCGCAAGGTCTTAATCCATCGGTGATTGCAACATGTAAGTTATATTTGGGATTTCACCCTTAAAATGGCCATACACTATGCAGATTATCAGTCCCAGCAGAAAGTGGCCTGATAAACAGAGGCGGTACTAGCGAGTTGTGGCTCAGGTGCAAAAAATATGTTTTGGCCCTGATGATAGCCCAAGTAATGCGGTGGTGAGCTTCAGCGGTGCGCTGATGATGGCTGTAGGCCTCGGTGCCGTTGCACCTTTTGCACCAATGATAGTTCCGCCCCTGCTGATAAATGGAACAATAGGGAAAGGCCAATAATCGCTCTAGAGTTTGGCCAGCTTCATTAGGAGTTTCTGACTAATGACTTTCTAGCAGCAGAGCAGATTTACATGAATATTGAAAAAGCTTAAAAACTACTATCCTAATAAGTGTTCCATTAATTATAAGAAACAAGTAGCATAGTGCTGAGAAACTGATTGCTTATTTTTCCACAAAAGCAAACTGTGGATCTAGAACTGTTTAGTCTCTGTAAGTTTTGTGTACTTGCTGAATGCATAAAAGTTTTCTTAAAGCTTCAAGTACTGTAAAATCTGCCTCCTGATATTTAGCTTCATGGAATTTCTGTATTCAAAATAACCCATATGGCTCTTATTTTGCTTCCAAGGTTTACTGCGATTTTGGTTTGGTTTGCGGAAAAGAGGAAAGTGTTACTCTATGCAAAGTGCAGCACCTATTGTTAAACAAAAATGACTACAACGCCCATCATGCACTGCAATGTTCAAGGGTGTGGAGTCCATGCCAATACTTAAAGCCAGAGCACGGGTGTGGCGGTATCACGACCATTCTCTATACGCTCTTTTATTTCCCCATCCTCTCCCACAAGAAGTGGTTTATGTTAATAGAATTATAATGGCAATAATCATAATCATAATAATAATAATAACAACAATAATAATAATAATAATAATAATAATAACAATAATAATAACAACAATAATAATAATAACAATAATAATAATAACAATAAGAACAATAATAATAATTACAACAATAACAATGGGCCAGACCCTAAGCTAAGTACGCTAGCTGATGATGTAAAATCGCCATTTGTATTTATTGCGCACATGTGCGGCAGATGTTACGCCATGTAACTCCTAACGTACGTACCATCAGCATAAATACAAACGATGGGGCGGGGCATCCATATGACACCTGTTATTATGCTTTGGAAGCAGAGGGAGGCTTTTAAATTGGACAGTATGGGCTGGGTTAGGCAGATACGTACGTAAACCCATTATGTACGTCAGTACTTACGCTAGGAAAAGTTAAGGTAGGATTTGGGGAGCGTAAAACGTGCCAAAGTATGTAAAACCGAGGGAATTGCACCCGTTCTAATGTAACTACCCTGTAGTACTGGATTTACCCCGATATTTACAATAATACTACTACTACTACTACTACTACTACTACTACTACTACTAATAATAATAATAATAATAATAATACATGTTTAAGTAATTAATGGCAATGTAGTATTAAGTTGTTGGCACTCTTTATGATAATTGATTGGATTAATCATTTAATCGGGCTAATTATTGTGCAATGTATGGCAAGGCACAATTTGTTGGGGGGAAGCAGTTGCGGCTAAATTTGGAACATAATACAACCGACAGCTGAATTGTGGCTGTATCGTGTCTGAAATACTTTGCATTTTAAAACGTATTATTGGGAACTGGCACTTAAAGTGATGATTTCACCAAGGTACCTGTTCCCAATAGCGAAATGTTCTCTACCCGACACCGGAGAGACAGCCAGGAGCGACCTGCAGCGACCTGCGTGGACAGCGGGGGGAGAAACGGAGGTGGCTTGTGGCACCATTAGGGTTATGGCTGCGGGGGATGGTGGGTTCAGGTTAGGGTTAGGTTAAGGTTAGGCTGTGGGAGATGGAGGAGTAAGGTTAGAGTAATAGGGGTAAAGACCTAGACCTACGAGCTAGTTACGTTAGAACGCGTAACATATTTATGCTAGCGTAATTTCTATGCACTCCCCTTGGCACTCTCCTCATGTACTTTGGCTGTTTTATGCTTCCGAAACCTTACCTTAACTTTTGATAGCGTAAGTACTGACATACGTAATGGATCTACGTACGTGGAGGCCTAACCCGGACCATACTGTCCACTTTAAATGCCTCCCTCCACCTCCAAAGTGTAATTACAGGTGTCGTATTGATGCCTCCGCCTTCAATCGTAGTTACGCCGATGAGATGTACGTTCAGTGTTACTTGGCATAACATCTGCCGTATGCGCAGTAAATACTAATGGCCGATTTTACGTCATCGGATCATGTAAATACACTAGCATACTTAGCTTAGGATCTGGCCCGTAGAAGGGGAGGGTGAGGATTAGTAAGGGTTGGGGTAAGGGCAAAATCTTATCTTTCGGTGAAGCAGGTTTCCCGTCTTCACACGTCACCGGATCAACTTCTTCTGAATTTGCAGCAGTAGGAATCCGATGTGTCTAAAATAGACTACACCCCTTATTTACTCTGACCGCTGCTGTACGGATTGTATTAGGATGCGCGCAGGATGGTAAGGAGACAGTGTCACACAAAATGGTGGTTACTCTAATAAATGTATAGACTAATTAACAGGTGCTTGCACTGAAATAAAGGAAAGTATTCCATAATAAACATCCTATTAACCAATAGCTAACATTCCATTCCATCTGTAACATAAAATACAGGAATATTACTTATACACATTGGCAAATATAAGGTAAACCACCAGCCATGTTAAATGATTTTAATAAGGAGAGCATGGAAATAATCAATGTGGGAGATAATTAACGCATGAATGAGAGTTTTGGCGGTGTCTTGTGTGAGATATTTGAATATTCTGTAACTGTTATTTAGATGTATGTAACAGGATTTAGAAACAGATTGTATGTGAGGAACAGAGGATAGTTCATGGTCAATAGTAACACCTAGGCAGCGAGCTTTATGGGTATGGATTATTGCAGTGTTGTCAACAGAAATAGAGACCGGTGGGTAACTATTATTGGCAGGTGGAAATATTATTAGTCTCTGCTTTGATCTCCTTGTGCAGTCATTTTGTTTTGTTTTGTATCTCTCCTTTGTTTCGATTACCATTTGATTAGTAATTTTGTTTGCTTTGCTTTGTTTTTGGTTTTTTTTTAGCATTGACCACTCCCCTATATACTGTTCTCTGTGTATCCCAAGTACTCTATTTGGTGTAATAATAACAAACATTGATTGTCCCTATGTTGGGTCATAAATGATGTGTTTATACATTGTGAACTAACAAGTGGCATCCCTCAAAGCCCTCACTCCCCTGACAGCTGCTGGTCTTGGACATTCTTCCAAACTGTGTGAATCGCCAGTCAAATGAACTGATTTCTGATAGTGCACATACCGGTAACCGAATGCCAGCAGCATTCACTGATCGACATTTTTCAATTAGACAACTTTCTAATCAAACATTTTAATGGTGACAGGTTTGCTTGGCATTACAATAATCCTGTCTATAACCCTAATTCTAATCCTAATCCTAACTCTAATCCTAGCCCTAATTCCAAACTCTAATTAATAACCCTAACCTTAACCCTAATTCCTAACCCTAACCCTAACCAGTAACCAGTAGAACGCAGCACACAGGTACTGGAACTGTCCTATCCACAGCAGGTAACCTGTAAAGCAGTGCTTCTCAACCTCTGTCCTCAGGACCCCTAACAGTCCATATTTTATAGGTTTCCTTAAAGAAGTGATATAATGAACAGCACCTGTGGAGCTTTTAAAATGTGTCAGTTAGTAATGAACACACCTGTGCTCCAGCAGTGACACCTGGAAAACATGCACTGTTAGTGGTCCCTGAGGACCGAGCTTGAAAAACACTGCTGTAAAGAGTAAATGTTGAGTTGTCGAAATTGGAATTTTTGTGAGGTTTTTCTAAATTTAAATCTTGTCTAAAATCACACAGACGTTATTAGGCTTTCAGCAGTATCACTTTGGAAATAGCGTTTGCCTGAAACGTCCCCATCCAAAGGATGTTATACAATTTATAGACAACCAACAGGTGTTTGAAAGGCCGGGGTAATCTACAAAAGGAAAAACTACAATGCAACATACAATGCAAAAATATTAGTTCCACATATTTGGAAAAATATGAACCAACATATATAAGATAATCGTAGCTGCCAATGGTTCCTATTTTGTGGGAAAATCAGGATTTAAAGAGATGAGGCAAAGGAGATGGAATTTATGTAGAATTAGATAGGATTTTGCTCATACAGTTGAGGTTTTGGGGTTAGACAGAGGTTGGTGGTTTGGGAGGGATCGAGTCTTAATTAGTCCTAATTTCATGAATCTTAATGATGATGATGGGCTGATTGAGTCTGTATTATAGGAATGTTTGATGGAAAAACATAAAAAGTCAACATCTGTTATGACGAATTATTGTATATAATATTACAATATATCTAAGCTACGCACTCTATAATAAGCAATTATGGACAGCCCAGCGTAGGAGATTTAAGAACTGAAATAAGTATCTGTCAATTAAGTTTATTTTCCAAGTTGATTAGTTTATTCTGTAGCTATGATATAACTCTACCAGCTCTCTGTCTAGTTAGACAAAGGTCATAAGAGAGAACATTCTACTGCCCTGAGGGCTGTTATTGGTCCTTTGCTGCCCCCTTCTGTACACTCACTGGGTTATGAAGGCATGACAGAAAAATCTCATAGTTGCCAAACCAACTGATTACCCAATGATGTAGCATGTGGGGATCTTCGTTAATAATAAACAATGCACAGCCATATGAACTAAAAGGTAAAGGCAAAAAACTTGGGTTAAATCTAACATGAGTATTGACAAAACCAAGGATGCCTATTACACCATGCAATACACTGTCAATCCACTAGGTGTCTTCTTCTGACACTCATCAGTAGTTAGAAATATCCTAAAGCTGGCTATACGCTAGAGCAGGTTATCGCTCCAAGCAGGAGGGGTCCGATAACTGGGAGGATTTCTCCTACTAGGACTGATAATACTGGCTGAAAAGGGCGTGGCTGCAGAGATTGATAAGGGTCCCTTGCAGCTGATTGGCTGCATAGGCCTCCTGTCAATCTCTCCACTGATTGGCTGCATGGGACTCCTGTCAGTCTTGGCAAGTCAGCGTGTGTGACACCTCCACCTGCTAGACGGTGTATTCCCGCCTGTTAAATCCATAATTACCAGCAAGTACAGCAGTAATATAGCAATGGAAACCATCCATCTCTTGCAAAATACAGAGTTTTCATTTCTTTTTTAATGCTGCTCTGATTATAATTATGGAGTCGTACAGATGGGGAAACTCCAGCCAGAAGGTGGAAGTACAGGTCCAATGATTGATAACGGCCACCTACCCCACAATATTGGGAGCTTGCTGGTGATAATAGCGGTGGTTAGCAGAACAGAGAGGGCGGGAAGGGGTGTGTATGTTGATGAGGGAAGAGAGGTAGGGAGCAGTGGATGAGGAGATGGCCTTAAAGGTGAGGGTAAGAAGTTTAAAGAAAGGTCTGAAGAAGACAGGAAGCCAGTGGAGGGTTTGACATATAGAAAAGGGTGAGGTCGAGCAGCAAGAGAGGAAAATGAGCCTGGAAGCAGCATTGAGTATAGATTGAACTCCCTTCAATCTATACTCAACAGCTAGACATTTGGGTGAGCGAGAGACAAACAATAAAATTATTGAACCCTGCCGTTTCTGAACTGATTATTGTGTGTTTGAGAAATCCATCCTGCCCAATAACTGGTCCACTCACCCGATAGAGCAATAACTGGTCCACTCACCCGATAGAGCAATAATTGGTCCGCTCACCCAATAATTGGATGATTGGAACATTAACCACTCTAGTTTATGGCCAGTTTAAGAAGTGGGATTAAAAGTTAATATAATACATAATATATGTTTTACATAATATTTTAGTGACATTTATGCATTGGGGATAAAACAAGGTTTCTAACATGACTATTTATACACTCGATGGAGTTACATATTTATGCTCTATACAAGACCTTGGAAGACCTTAAGGATTTTCCACATTTTTCTTCTTTGCTGAAACAATGTTGTGTTTCTGTGGAAGCCATACATTAGGGGATAGTCATTTGTGGTAAGTATAGCCAGGAGGAGAGAGGCAATCATCACACAGATTTCTGTCTTGGCAAGGAATTACATACTCTGCAGTGGAGTCTATTTAAAACATTTGCACCATACCCGAATTCCCTGGTAATCTTCTGAAGAGAGAGAGAGACAGAGAGAGAGAGAGAGAGAGAAAGAGAGAGAGAAAGAGAGAGACAGACAGAGAGAAAGAGAGAGCAAAACCGCAAAGAGCTGTGTTATTCCTATTTTTGTACTCTTTCCTTTCTTAGTAGACCCAATGTTACATGTCTTGTGTGTGAAGATGTGCAAAATGTGTTGTGATAGTCTCAGAAACTGGGATTGTCCACAAATCGGGGGAGTGTCAGTATTTTCCCAACAATACAATAAAGTGAATAAATAAATAAATAAATAAATAAAAGTCCTATGTATAAAAATCTATAAACATAGATCCTATATACAAAGAGGAGATGAGTCCTACAAACATCAGTTGCTAAGGTGCAGTATCGGTCTCACTGTCGTGTCTCACTATCGGGTCTCACTATCGGGTCCACAGTGATGATGCCAGCTG
>WWET01006437.1:52710-64247 GCA_011038615.1 Limnodynastes dumerilii
TTATTCCCCTCTGAGGGTATCTTATGAACAACAATGTAGGCATTACAATATTCAATTAGACAGGTGTCATGGTACCAAGTGACGATCAGTGCCAGCATTACAATATTCAGTTAGACAGGTGTCGTGGTACCAAGTGACGATCAGTGCCAGCATTACAATATTCAGTTAGACAGGTGTCATGATACCAAGTGACGATCAGTGCCAACATTACAATATTCAGTTAGACAGGTGTCATGATACCAAGTGACGATCAGTGCCAGCATTACAATATTCGTTTAGACAGGTGTCGTGGTACCAAGTGACGATCAGTGCCAGCATTACGATGTACGATTAGACAGGTGTCGTGTGACGATCAGTGCCGGCAATTTAGTGTTGACAGGTTCATTGTTGAAATTCATATCTTCAGACCGGCAAACCACACATTATGGTCCATCATTTTTTTTCATTGGTCTGTATAAGAAAGCCGACCTCTCTGCTGATCTTTAAGGATTGGAGGGGGGCTGTGTGAAGATTATAATGATTTTTGACCTTTGTGTGGTCAAGAGGTTTGTGGCTATTGGCTTGTGCTGTTCACTGAGTTCATTGCACAGTGTGTGCCCAGGTTGTAGTCAGTCTGGGAACACCAAATGAGGCAAAACACAGCTGTGCGATTTTCCTAGTATTACCACTTCCTCGCCGTTCTGAGACAATTATGCTCGGCCACAGCTAATCTTCTTCATCGCAGGCTGTGCCGTACACAGGAGAAGAGCTGGAATAGTTAATTCATCATTTGGAGGGACGCGCTGATACCAGAGGTCTCTGGGTGGAGTCTGGTGTGACTCCCCATCTTGGCAGATCAGTTTGGAAGTTGTGTTTGACGTAACTGGTCTACACAAAGCAGATGTTGGCGTAAATAGCTGCAGCTGGATAGCGCTATCCAGTTCCGATGACAGGTTTAAGAGCTCAGTGCTCCTGGAACCAGATGAAAAAAAAGACATATTTTAAAACCAAAGCACTTGAAAGTCTTCATTAAAAGCTCTGATATTGCACATTAAGCTCACTAAGTGTATTAGATTGCCCTTTATGACACCTACATAGCCCCCAGGCAAAGCCTTGTAAAGCGATTACACAGCATAACATATGAACTAAATGCATTGTAACGGGAAACGTTCTGATAGCGTTACAGCTTTGTGTGTCATTTCTTTTCTGTTATTACAGTATATAGGGGACAGTTGTCGCCGCCTATACTGGACCTGATTCACATTAAAGAATCTGCGGCTTTTTAGGTGCGTAAATTTAAGAACTGACAAACTGCGCAGGCGTCGTAACTTAGGGCCGTATTCAGAGATGCGTTTGTTCAAATGTACGCAATTATACGCACGCACGTAGCAAGCCAACACCCACCATCACCCCTGACACTCTCCTCTCACGGCCGTGCAATCGTAGACATACACCTCTATAGAGAACCTCTAACATAACGCGCGTACTTACGTGCATATATGTATTCCGTACGTGCAATTCTATGTAACAACGCCCTCAAAGACTCATTTAAATACCTCCCCCACCCTCTTTCACGTAACTTTTCAAGTACGTGTTTCTACGTTGTCCCTCCATACGTATGTCCCCAAGTGCGATTCACATGTCTGTGCCTAAATGCACTTACTTGCGTATATTCTACGTAACTTATGTAAAAAAATACGCACGCAACTCCACGTGAAAACGGATCTGTGAATACGGCCCTTAATGTACGCAATCTACATTGGACTAAAGAACGAGACAGCTCTGAATCACCATTAGGAACCTATTTCTTCTAGGTTCTTAGGGCGTGATCCAGAGGTACGGCATTTCTGCCGATCTGCGCATGCGCCGGGCAGATGTTTCCCGGCGTAATCCATGAATCCGTGTGCCCTGGATCTGACGTCCGTAACTACAGCGTATTTACGGAGGAAAGGGACGGGCAGCTCCATAGCTACGCTGTAGTTACGGAAGGTAGGCGGGGGGAGGGAGGGAAAAGAGGCTGGGAGAGCGGCGTTAGCGTAGCAATGCCGCCATCCCAGCGTATTAACACTCGCTTACGCCGGCTGAAGTTAAGGTCGTTTTCAGTCGACGTAAGCGAGTGTTAATACGCTGGGGCATGGAGAGTGTCGGGGGAGTGCAGCGATGGCACACTGAGCCCATCCTCCCTATTGATAGCAAGTTCTCATGTCCACCCTCTTGTTTCTCTTCACCTCTGGCACTGACCCTGTCTGCTGCCCCTCTGCAAGTGTTTGCCCTCAGGTTATGTTGTACTAAGCAGCCAAAACATGAGTTTAATGGATCATGATATTAACTCTTTTGGGGTGTTGTAGTTATTACTCAGTGTAATAAAGTCCTAATTTTGATATGGAGTTTTCAAAAGCAAATTTAGCATTGGATTTAATTACCAATATAAAATATCAATACCAGACTCCACACAAATATAATGTGACCAGTGGCTGGACTGTCAATTCCCATTCCTAAATCCTGACACATATCTAGATGTTAACCAATATTAGCAGTTATGAATCTTCTACATCATCCTGGCTGCTTTTACAAAGGTTTTATGGCTAAAATTATATTATTACATGATATTATAAGCCAAGCTAATACAGACATCTGACAAAAAACTGAGAACTTAAGCTTATTATACTCCTAAATCTCTCTATAGTGAAGTAAGGGGGGATTTGAATTGAGCTCTAGAGAGCATTCACATGACCCTTCTTGCCATTCTCCCTGACGGACAGCACAGCACCAGTAAGTTTACTCAGTTCAGGAATGGGTGGTGTTTATATTTCCTCCTCGATGCATGACTGATCTCTCATAGAAGTGCAAGCAAAAAGTTTTGCTGTGCTACCGAAAAGGCAGACAGAAGTAAGCACCTAGCTAAGCACCTTTATATAACCCCCATATTTTCTCTACTTCCCACTGTAATGCAAATACAAAATAAGGGCCTGATCCAGAACAACGCTTCGGAGCGAATTTACGCGTGGCGGACACGTAAAATCGCTGTTTTGTACATACTGCGCATGCGCACCATAGAAAATACGCATGTTAGCATAGCGTAATTGTGAACGCATGGGCCATTCACGTATGTGTCACGTAAATACTTAAGTGTGGGCGTGCCAATTTTACATTACTCCAAAATACGTCTGAAATATGTGAAGTAGGCAGGGGGTTAAGGTAAAGGTAAAGGTTAGAGTTAGGGAAATTTTACAGCTCCAGACAAGAATTAAATAAGTCCAAGGGTAAGGGGCCACAGCAGATCTCTGGCAGAGTATCACCTCTTATTTTAGGTCTGTGTCTCACCGTCATCTTTCATAGTAGCCTGTTTTATCACCCTCATAATCCCCTCGTGGGAAAGGCCTGCCAAGGGGAATTGCACACAGGGTCTTGATTGGTAGACTCCTCACACTATCCAACCACTACCTTCTCTAGTTGTATTACCTTAGGTGACCCCCTGCTTGGTCCAGCCCCTGGCTGCCAGGTAGAGCTTACCAGTGGACAATGGAGAGCAAATAAAAGGGACAATGGTAGCTTAACTTATGCAACTGCTAATTGTCCCCTGTGGGGGTAAAATTTAACCCCTGAAGTGCATTTCCAGGGACACATCACTGGCACCAATGATCGCGTTAACGCCTGTGTATGAGAAATGTCAGGCACGCTTTCAAATTTGTCCCATGCATATCGCTACACATGGGACTTTCTGCTGTCTCTCTCTCCCTCTGGCAATTTATAAATCCTTCACTGACAGTCATAGCCACCAACTCTCCCTGAATATCAGGGAGACTCCCTGAAATGTGGGTGATCTCCCTGACTCCCTGAAGTGTTTGACAATCTCCCTGATAGTGATTTAATTCCAGAAGGCATTGCTGTATGATGACAGAATTTAGATATTGTGTCCAATTTCCCTGCATTGAGGCCTATGGAGGCAGCCATTTTTATGGAGGGCAGGATGTAATTAAAGACTGGTAGTTATCTTTTATCTTTTTAATAAAGTATTTATTCACTGATAATTTAAAACTGAATAAATACTTTGGAATCATTTTTATTGAGAAATAGTTTCCTGGCATTTCTAGACACACCCTTGGGTGGAGCTATCCACAGGACACACCCCTTTAGTAAAAGACACACCCCTTTGGTAGTACAGGACACACCCCTTTGGTGCAGCGCCTTGATAGTGCTATCACAATCTCCCTGGTATTCCTTTGCAAAAGTTTGCAACCATGAGCTAGCCATGTAAAATAGGGTTAGGGGCCAGGAAGTATCGTTACGATCAGGTATGTGGCCGTGATCGTAAGATTTAAGGTAGCGCGCACTCCCCGCTACGAGGAAGGCCGTAATGTGGGTCTGTTGATTCCTGATTGTTGCCCTGGTAGTTGCATTAGTGAGCACAGGATACCTATTGGGTGTCTGTCTGATGTTACCCTCCCTGTGGTTCAGGACTGCGGGTAGCTAGCAGGATGTAGTTCACAGGACGATGGATCCAGCACAGGACAGTCGGAGAATGGATTAAAGTGTTAGCTAGGTCACATGATTGAGCAGGCAGAGTTCCCGTAACAAGGAAGATGTTTTAGTCTTTAGAGGGAGTAATAAACGGTAGTCAGAGGTACTGCTGATAAAGGGGCAGACCCAGACCTTTCTACAGCGGCCGTATGCGTAAGAACAGCATTTCTACCATTCTGCGCATGCGTCCGGCAGATGTTGCCCGACGTAATCGATTGATCAGGGTGCCCTGGATCGTGCGTCCGTAACTACAGAGTAGTTACGGAAGGTAGGCGGGGGAATGAGGGAAATAAGGAAGGGAGGGCTGGGTTAGGGGCGTTACAATTCGTTTCCCGGCGTAATTACCCACTGTTTCGCCGGCTAAAGTTAAGGTAGTCTTCAGCCTTTACCTCCTAGAGGTACATATAAAAATCTGTGACTATCACTTACCATAACAGACCGGAATATGCGCACTTTGCTCTATTATCGTCTTTACGGGCAATTGAATCGGGCCCTATGAACTTAGAATGTAGCACCAATGGGGCCGGAACTGATATGTATGTGAAATATTCCCTATAAAGTGCCACGTAAATATAGGCACATTACCAGGTTTGCAGAGAGCTCTTTTTCCATACAGTTGACCATAAAACGTCAGGAGGTTATTCATCCCCCCGTTCTATTAAACCAATCCCAGATCATGTGACTCGTGATTTGCACGTGAATCAGGCAAGAGAGGTTTCATATCTTTTACATAAGGGAAAGCATGTACATTCCTCCATAGGAAGTCAGTATGAAACCAGCATGTACAGCACCTCCTGCACATTTATTATACTAATTTCTCTACTTTACCCTCCCTGGTGCTTCATCTCCATTCATTTTCAGAAGTGCCGCTGTCGGTCTGAAAGACCGCATTTACGCAATCTACATAAGAAAAAGATACGTAGATTACGTAAAAAAATGACTACGCATACGCAGTGGTAAAAAATCGCTAAACACCGGACGTATATGTTATACATCCGGTACTCTGAATACGGGCCTTAGTGTTAGGCTGGGGGAGGAGACTTAGGCTTATGCTGCAGGAGGGGGGATTTAGGGTTAGGCTGTGGAGGGGAGACTTAGGGTTAGGGAGCGGGGTTGCTTACCTTTCGGAGCTCCGTGTTCGGTGATCGATTGCAATGCCTCATAAGCAATCTATATCCCAGCCAGACAGAAACTGGCTGAGAGTGAATGACCCTATCAAAATGGGGCTGCTCGCAACAGGGACCCACACTCCTCTACACACACATATCAAATATGTCTCTGAAGCGTGATCCGCCATGCCGGCAAAATTTTAACCCTTCATGCACTGGGCCATTTTAAAACAATGAACCTGATTCACACTTAAGAAGCTTAAGTGCGTATGTGTCCGAAATGTCCTACTGCGCATACGTAGTAGGTAATTTACGCTATCTATGTAGCTGATCGGAACGTAGATAATGTAGGTGCGGTATCGATATCCGTAGAAAGAGGCGGCATTGTGCCGCCTCAGGGCGTTTTTTGGCCAGAAGTAGGAGGGGAGAGGTATTTAGATCAGGGTTGCCAACTTTTTAGAGCTTCCCTCCGGGAGAACCCAGAGGGAAGACACGGATTTCTGCAAGGGGGGGGGCTTAATGATGGGGCGATTTATGCAAATGGTATCATTAAGCTCCGCCCCCTGTCAATCACTCCTGTAATTTCCAGCATTTCAGGGGGTGGACGGGGCTTGATGACATCATCAAGCCCCGCACATCTCTAGTAACGCTAGGGATTAGTGTAGTAATTGATGGCTTGTGGGGCTTGCGGGAGCTTTGCCGGCTCTCCTGGGATAGTGGGAGACCTGCCCAAATTTTGGGAGTCTCCTGGATATTCCTGGAGAGTCAGCAACCATGATTTAGATTAGTTGCGGAGGGTGGGGGTGAGGGGATGGTGAGAGTCAATGTCCGTACGGACATCGCACGGTTACATAATGTAGCCCTGTGTCACTCGTAAGTGCCATAATGTACCTCTTAAGTGTGAATCAGGTCCAATATGTTATATGTATGGAACCAGAGGAAAGAGCATATCACATTAATTCAGATTTTTTTTTTTTTTATGAAAAGCAGTTGACTTATCTTGGAAATGTGCGCAAAAGAAGGACAAAGGCAGGAATATATGATATTTATATTTACTTTATATTATTCCATCATTTATTCAGTTATGGAATCACTTCAGACCATCCCCTCCCCCAACCACAGCAGCAATTATTATTATATATCCTGTAATTTTTACGAACTGTTCATGAAATGTTTTCCAGATATATGCACACATTATAAAACAGTCCGGGTATGGAAAACGTTCTGCTTCCCCCCGAAATTGTTTTAATCTTTTAAAAACGAAATGATGACTTACAGAACAAGACCTTCTTGCTTTATTTAGTGAGCGGCAGTAAATTGAGATATTATACAGCAGTTTTGGTGAGAATACTGTGATTAATCTGCGGATGTGTTGTGGACCAGACACCTTTTGCAGGAGCTGTAGAAGTAATTAGAACTTAGAGACGGTTTGTACAGTTGTACAAAAGTAAATAGTGTTTTGTCCATGGGGAGGAAGGGAAATTATGAAACGTTATACATCAGGGATCATTTAGCCTTTGAACAAATTGTAGTTGAACTCTTAAGTGGCCATTAAACTTGCAATGCAGGTTAAATCAACATAGAAATTAATTTGGTAAAATTCACACATTTTATGCCTATGTGACTATTACAGTATTATGAAAGATGTTGTTAAATTCATTTTAATAGAATTGGAGGAGTATTTCAATAAGGTGTGATTGGAGGGCAAGTATTGAAGCACATAGGTCGTGGGTTAATAGGTCAGAAAGGGGTCAGGGTTAAGTTAGTGGAAAGAAATGGAGTGTTGGGGACGGAAAGCATTGCTGAAGGAAATTAGGAGCAGGGTCAGATTAATAAAAGCCACGTGGACCTGAGGCTAAAAATGATCAAGGGCCCATTGACGCGGGAGTGATCAGGGATGAGTGGGTATCGCCAGTGTTGTTGGGGTTGGTCAGTTACATGTGGGCGTGGTCAGTACCAGAGGGCATCGATAGCACCTCCCTCTAACCACCTACATCTCTCTTTCATACAGTCCCAACTGTCCATTGTAAAGTAAAGTGAAGATTGGGGATTACATTCCAACTGTTTCTCATGTTGGATCAAGAACCTGGCTGACCATGGAATAGATCCAGACCTAAGTTCTTTTTATGTGCGTTGGCGTAACGTATTTACGCTATCGTAAGTACTATGCACTCCCCTCGCTCATACGTAATTTACTCGATTTACGTTTGCCAAACCTTACCTTAACTTTTCCAAGTGTATGTACAGACGTACGTAATGGATTGATGTATGTAACGACCTAACCCGCCCCATACTGTATAATTTAAATGTCTTACCATGGTAACCAGCTTTGTTGAAAAGAAAAATGGCTTTAAAACATCAACTGATTGATTCAATTCAGGTGAGTGGTAGTTGGCAGCTCAGAAGCGGAGTATTGTGTACCCAATGGAATGGGTCATGTTGGAGGGTCTGCTCATGTCCCGCCTCCCTGCCTAGCAACACTGCTTTTCCTAGTGTTGCTTGGTACTGGCCAGGACTTGATGATGCAATTTGCATCATCAAGCCCCACCCCCACCCCTACATATACTCTTAACTGTCATTGGTGGCCAGCGGGTGGAGCTTTGCATTAATCGCGCCATCAAGACCTGATCCTGCCAAGGCATCTGCCGCTTCCCTCCAGAAACTCCCAGAAGGAAGCATTGAAAAGTAGGAATTTTTGCTTATTGGGCTGGATTAACAATGGAGGCCTGGGGCTGTGGTCCCATTAGCCTCATTGGTAATCAGGCCCTGCTTAGGTTTGTGTCATAACCAAGGCTTGGGAAGAGATATGGAAATCAGATTTCATATCAGTCTCTGTTCGTTCCTATGAGACCTTGGCCGCAATTTTCTGAGCGCTTGGAAAACTTAAGGAGGGCCCTGGTCGGCGGGCGTCTGCTTGCGCAAGTGGGAGTGGTTAAATTGCCAATGCATTGGCTGCCTGGATACTGCGTCTGAGTGATTGTGGATACTGCTGCATAGGATGCTTATAGACCCAGCCATCGGAAAACCGGATCCTTGAATCCGATCCTTGCAAAAACCGTAAATATAGGTAATAATAATAAATAGTTGTAACAATATTAATCAGAAATGGACCCACATTTTATAATGGGGATTCGCTGATCATGAAAAAGTATTTTACATGGACATTTAAGGTCATCAACGGATAATCATGACGTAATCCTGAGACAGAAGACCGGATCCAGGTTTAAGAACTGTGGCCGTTCTCTGCATGTGGGCATTTTCAATCACTCACGTACGCACACATGAGACTTTCAGCACGGATCAAGATTCTCAGGATCTAGCCCCGTATTCAGAGTACCGGACGTATAACACATACGTCCGGTGTTTAGCGATGTTTAATACTGCACATGCGTAATAATTTTTTAACGTAATCTCCGTATCTTTTTCTTACGTAGATTGCGTAAATGCGGTCTGAAAAAAATTATTACGCATGCGCAGTATTAAAAATCGCTAAACACCGGACGTATGTGTTATACGTCCTGTATTTGAATACGGGTCCTAGGCTTCCATACTGGAAGCCCTTCTGTTGTTGGGGTGCATTGAGCTGCCATGTGCACAGCGTATCCGCATGGAGGAAGGGGGGCTGGGTTTAAATCGTACAGCAATGTCTTACGTATGATCCTTATTTAGACAGCGGCCGGTAGGCCGGTGCGGCACAGTCCTGAATTTGGAAGTGCGATGGGAGTGGTCTCTCTTTGCACGTATGGAACATAGAATGGTGCGGCGGTCTACTGCTGCGGACATAGGTTTGCAACAGATGAAATATGACTCCCCTGCAATCAACATGGTTTAGCCCAGGAGTATCTAAGATCATGCACTTAACAAGGTCTGGATCCAGCCCATAGTCATAGTCTTGACCGGACTGGATCCAGCCCAGAAACCATACACAAACATGGGCCCATTACGTGCGTGCGAAGGTCTCTCCGTACGATTGTGTAGCGGGGCGTGTATGCCCCCTGCATTCCCCGTTGTAAATCTGGACACTTACGTGTTGTAATGGGGCTTCCCCCGCCCTGATACCTAGATGGCGGAGATAAGGTGATCGTAAAAATATACCCTGCCCCATGTGCACATTAAAACTGACAGGGGAATTACGACGTGGCATACGCAATTCCCGCCGGCTATTGCTCTGGAATCTGGGCCATAGTCTCCAGCAAAATATTTTCAGCTAATTAAATCCCAGCTGTCCATGTTTCTTTTTACGAAAAACTTAATTGTCAGCATTAATTCGGCTGAACGGAAAGTGTTATTCAGCACCATGGTCAGGGGTCTCTACAGCTTTGGGCTTGAATGTGGTCATCAGACTTAAGCAGGGGAACCACTGGGGCTTTTCAGCAGATAATCCTTCCAATCACACAATCAGATATTTCACCAGTGTGTACGGTCCACAGATCATTCACCAGATATCTCACCAGTGTGTACTGTCCACAGACCATTCACCAGATATCTCACCAGTGTGTATGGTCCACAGATCATTCACCAGATATCTCACCAGTGTGCACCAGAGATACTTGCAAAAAGCTAAAGATTTCTTTCCATGGCTGATCTGGTATATTAGGAACTCCAAAAGATCAAATCAAAAGATGACAGATTGTTTCTAAAGAATTTTGAAAATCTTTGGACAGTACACACTGGTGAGATATGTGGTGAGATGGTCTGTGTACTGTACACACTGGTGAGATATCTGGTGAGATGGTCTGTGGACAGTACACACTGGTGAGATATCTGGTTAGACGGTCTGTGGACAGTACACACCGGTGAGATATTTGGTGAATGGTTTTTTGATTGAGTGATTGGAAAAATGATCTGCTGAAAAACCCCAGTGTGTACCCTGCCTTAGAGGTCTGTGTATAGGTTGTATCACAAATCAGAATATCCTGCGTAACTCAGTTCTGTACAATAGGAGTTCCGTTTCTGGGGGGAGGAGGCGTTACAAGATATCCGCCTGCCGGGACAGGCATGCAGATAAAGGGAGGTGGGTGGTGGAAAGAAGATTAGCAGTCGGACAGACCTTAAGTATACATGCTGAGCAGGCCCGGCAACAGAAATTTTTGGGCCTGGTACACTCATTTTTTGGGGGGCCCCAATCCCTTCTCTATTGGTGTCTGCAGCAATGGATTGGAGGGGTCTCCCTGAACCCCGGGGCCCATCACAGCTGTCCCCCTTGTCTCCCCACTGTAGCTAGGCCTGATGGGGAGTGGGCCAGCCATGCAGTACATACTGACGTATGGAAATCACCTGTCATCATTAAATTAGGAAGCATACGAAGAAGTCAGCCTTCATAGTTTCCCTCTCTCTTGGAATTTCTGTTTTTAGCAGAGACTTAGGGCCAGATTTACTAAAGCTGCGTTAAAGGAAAAATTGAGATGTTGCTCCTGGCAACCCATCAGATGCTTGCTGACATTTTCTAGTATGTCATAGGAAAGTGAGAGCTAGAATCTGATGTGTTGCTATGGGCAACATCTTCACTTTTCCTTTCCCACATCTTGGTAAATCTGGCACTTAGGGCCTCATTCACTAAGCTCGATTTGGGCTAAATGGCCTTAAATCGTGTGATTTTTAGCTTAAAAGTGTATTCACTAAGCTAAAAATCACACAATTTTGGTTTTTTTTATCGCAAAATTCACGGTCCCGACTTTTTTGAATTACAAACATAGGAAGTTTGTAATTTACTAAAGACGATTTCACCGGGATCGCGGTGAAATCGCCTTTAAATCAAAAAACATAAATTCGCCTCTATAGAGGGGCGGATGTATGTTTTTGGCCGATCGCGACCATTAAAACACATGTCTGTATAACAGACAAGTGTTTTTGTGCTTAAAAATCCAAAGTGCTGCATGGCTGCAATGTGTAGCCATGCTGTACTCATTGAATTACAAGGATCAGCAA
>WWET01006438.1:7856-33282 GCA_011038615.1 Limnodynastes dumerilii
CTGAACCTACAGGGTTTTATATTGTCCTCTTATGTATTAAAAATCTACCCATGTACTTTAAAATTAAATATCCATTTTGATACATACCAATTGAGAAAGTTTAAAAATGGTGTCCATCAATTAATGTTGTCCCAGATTCAGACTTACATGAATATGCAACGCCGAGGATCCAGACTTATATTACTACTGTGCTCACAAATCCGAGGATCCAGACTTATATTACTACTGTGCTCACAACTCCGAGGATCCAGACTTCCATCACTGCTGCGTTTGCAACTCTGAGGATCCTGATTTACATTACTGCTACGCTCGTTGCCCTGAGGATCCCTTACTGCTCACATGCTTAGCATGCCCTCACCATACTATTTACTTATATCCTCTCTCCCACCTAATGTACGCAGGTGCCATATGGCACCCTGCCCCACCATCGGAAACACATGTAATAATCCAGAGTAGCCATATCGGTACTGGTAGTGAGGCATTTACCGAAGTCTGAATCCGGTCCATAATTTTAAATACTATCCTCTTTTATTCATAGTACTAGAGGATTCAAGATACAGTTACTACAGCTTCTGTAACATGACAGCTGTATGTTCATGCATAGACACATGTGTGATTCTCAGACTATGACACATGCACAAAGGATATTACTTTTACATGGTGAATGTAATCGGTTACATTTACTGTGGTGGCAGTAACTGATTTGGCAATGATATAGCTAATACCACAATGTTGGCTATATCATTGCCGAAGTAGTTAAAACATTTATAGCAAATATATATATACCTCCTTACCCTGTACCCGCTTCTGTTCCCGCCCACTTTTTCCTCCACTCTGTCTACCATTCTGTCCCTGTTCTCTCTTCCAAAAAAGTGCCAATCAGTTAACTCTGTCAGCACTCTAAACATTAATTATCCACACCCTATTGTATTTCTATTAATATGGTTTGAACATGTGTTTTGTAGAAATTTTAACAGCTGATAAAGTTTGTTGGTTGGACAATAAGTTATAGATCTGCAATCCTTTTCCTCTTTAGAATAAGGGCCTAAAATTAGTTTAGTTATACCTTCATAAGGAAGAAGATATATTAAATCCCAGTTGTCCCCTTATAATAGTTTCATTTATATTTGTTGGAATGGTGGGTGGAAGTCCATGGCTACTCAGGACAATGTTGGGGGCCATCCAATATGAAGATTTTGGAAACGAGTACCCTTTTGCTGAAGTTATTTTTTTCCCCCTGTTATCCTACTAAAATGTTTCTTTTTTCTGTCTTGTCTATTTTTTTTCACTAATCCTTGTGCAGTGCTGACCGTCAAATCCCAGCTTATTTTGCGTACTCAGAATACTCTACTTTACTTTCCATAACAGATTTATGTGCAATGTAAACTGCAGGTAAATGATAGAAGTGATAAGGGAGTTGAATGCCCTGATCACAAACCTAGACCTGGTTGCCCCTTTACTTTTTTCAGTGGAAACTTATAATGTTAACAAACTGTATAATGCAGATGAACTAAATAATAACATCGATTAGGTTTGTGAAGACATTTAACTATAAGGTTATGTAAGTTTACTTACCAAGACTCTATTTTAAAAAATCAGAACTTTTCACTCAAAGCAATGTCTGTTGATACAAAAATTAATTAAACAATTAGTGGAACACAATAATATTATGTCAGTACTCCAAAAATATCTGGTTTTAATTTTGATGAAACAGAGACTTTGAATTCATAAATTGGTTAGAACTAAGCTCTCCTTGCATGCAATTTTTATTTACATTTTACATACATCACTGCTGGAAGCTTGTGAACAGGACCCTCTTTCCCACCTGAGAATGAGACATTCCCAGAGCTGAAACCCTCCGGGCATTCCATCAATGCTGTATTCATTCCACCTGATACTCCCTAGGTATAGTTTCCGACTTCAGTGACTGCTTTGTTTACCTTTTCCAACAGACCCCTTCAGTAGGATCGCTCTGTTTACTATCAAGTTTGATAACTCAAATGTTTTTAGGTTCTAAATGTTACAATAAATAAAGTAAGGTTATTTATGTATGTTACATATGTTTCCTCTTGATTTTCCCTTATGTGGTGAAAATTATTAGAACACATGGAAGATTTTATGAAGAAGATTTGATGTGAAAGGATTAATTATTAATAGACTGTTGTTTATTCACACCAGGCACATATTTATATCTATATTTTATCAGTTTTAGTGACTATATCCACTAGCGCTGCTATCGATTTACCTAGTGTTTCTTATTGCAATTCTCTTTTGGGGGAAGGTAGGCCCTTCATGGTATATCTGGCAGCTGCTTAAGGTTTTATAAACGCGATTGGTACCACTTTATATTTATTATTTGCACCCCTCTTTCCCACCCAGTCTGTCTGTTATCACCCAGTCTGGTTTTAAAATGAATGTTAAAAATTGTAAAGCACTACATAATATTACGGCACTATATAAAAATCTGTCAGTGGTTGAAGTGTAAATTTAGAGCTGGCAGTATGGAAATCAGGGGAAGAAGTGATAGTATGGCATACCACCATATGTCACCCCACTTTAAGCTTTGCAATAAATAATAACAAGTGAGAAAGTATCTAGTACTACGTCACACTTATACATCTCTTAATGCTTTAATTCACATCTGCTAAACTCCAACTGGGTTCAGACCCTTCCTAATCCAGGTCATATCTTAAGCAATATATTAAGAGGTATCTTCTAGCTCTGGTTTGCACTATCGGAACATTTGTGTGTTTACTTTGTAACCCCTCCCACTTACATTGACGTTTGGTATTCCAGTGCTAAAAATTAAATAAAGTTTCATAGCAATACTATATAAGGCTAGCACATGACCCCTATATCCGTGTGTATAATATGTAACAACTCACAGTCATGCAGACTGACTTCCGACAGGCAGGGGCTGAATTAATTTTTCCATGTGAAGCAAACAAAAATTCTTGGAAGCGCAGAGTTTTGGATTGCTACGAAGAGTAAGCAAACAAGTGGAAATTTAGAAGTGGTGGCATGGACATTTACAAGTGGCAGTATGAAAATCAGTGGGAGAAGTGACAGTATGGCATAATCCCTCTTACTGGCCCACTTCAAGCTCTGGTTCAAATGCATTCTAGTTAATTATAACAGATTCTCAGGTATCTGGAGCATGCACAGTGTGAAAATAATACACTGACTGAAATGTAGTTTAGAAATCAAGATCTGGCAGTGTTGCTGGGGCATTTCCTTCCCTTTGTTTCTGTTGCTAGCCGATTACCCGCCTTTCATGCAGCTGTTTGTATTTACCTATAAATTGATTGAGCAACTTCTATTTTGTGTGTGTATATATATATATATATATATATATATATATATTCCATAGACAAAAAACCTTGCGGTTTACATGTCTGATTAAGATTTCTTGCATTGACACAAAACATAGAAACATTTGCCGTTCAAACACCTAAAAGCAATGAAATTACGACATTAAGGCTGGAGTCTTAATGGACGTGTTCCTTAAGCAATACAGATATCGTATACATGACATCCTATGGTAAGCAATACAGACATCCGTGTCTGTATTGCTTACCATAGGATGTGATGTATACCATGTCTGTATTGCTTACCATAGGATGTGATGGTATACCATGTCTGTATTGCTTACCATAGGACGTGAGGTATACCATGTCTGTATTGCTAACTATAGGATGTGATATTATACCATGTCTGTATT
Organism: Limnodynastes dumerilii; assembly: GCA_011038615.1. Classification (NCBI taxonomy): domain Eukaryota; kingdom Metazoa; phylum Chordata; class Amphibia; order Anura; family Limnodynastidae; genus Limnodynastes; species Limnodynastes dumerilii. The sequence continues at coordinate 11,578 of WWET01006438.1, forward strand.
GCTTAAGGAACACGTCCATTACGACTCCAGCCTTAATGTCGTAATTTCATTGCTTTTTGGCGTTTGAACGGTAAAGTTTTAAAGGTTTCTATGTTTTGTGTCAATGAAAGAAACCTTAATCAGACATGTTAAACCGCAAGGTTTTTTGTCTATGGAATTTCATAGCTTTTTATAAAGATAATATTTTTGCTTTTAACAACTATATGTGCTTGTGTGTGTGTGTGTATATACATATAGTGATGTGTGTGTGTGTGTGTATATAGTGATGTGTGTGTATATAGTGATGTGTGTGTGTGTGTATATAGATTGTGATGAGACTGGACATTGCAGCTGCAATACAGACCAGGAAAGTCTGTGATTGCCTTCTGTATGTCATATTTCCCCTTAGGTCACCCTCAGCATTGTCTTTGTAATAGAGGCCAAGGAAGATTGTGCATGACTGCTGTATGTCAGAGTTCCCCTTAGGTCACCCCCCAGTGCAGTGAATAAATTATCACGTTGCTAGGAGACAAGAGCTTCACAGCACACAGTGATTTGGAGATTTTATCTCTTTTATTACTGCAAACTGTAAGCTGAAGTTTTCACTGTGTGTCCCCCTCAAACTAAAAACACCCCCCAGCCCACCAGAAGGAGTTATTATAGCTGATTTCTCCTCCAGCACTCCAGGAAAATCCGAGTGAAGCGGCCATCTTACTCCTCTCATGTGAAGGCAGTGTCAGTGCACCCATCAGAGAGCTCACCCCCCAAAAGCTCTTTCTGCACTGAGTTCTGCCTTCCCAATCATATTCTAATGTAATGTAGAAAAAAACGGCCACATTTTCCACTTTAACCTGTTCCAGTTTTTTTCATTTTTAATGATTTCACTATAAATTTTGGCATGAAGCACCAGGAGACAATTCTCCACAGACTGGTGAAAATTTCATCTTAATGCATAAAATACTTTCTAAACTACAGCCCCTCAAACACCATGCCCCCCCCCTCTGACAGAAAGTCAATGGCAGAATGTTGTTTATTATAGTCAATCTTAATATAAGGGCACGACCGTGCCCTTATAATATATAATCACATGGAATACATTTTAATTTCATTCCAAAGTCAGCACTCAATACTTAACATATAATAATGTATCTTTAATAATCATCCAAGAAGTAGACAAATATACAATATCACAAGAATAATGGCAGAGTACAAACATTTTTTTCATGTGAAAGAACATTATTAGGTATATAAACATTGGATTTTTACAATTCAGCAGTTTACTGTGGCTTCTAGGTTCAGATTGGAATATTTTAGTTGCTATTTTAACTTTTACAGTAATTTCAGCTTAACATGCAACAAATAAAGGTTGTTTTTTTAATTTTATTTTTTTTTATGTATACAATGGTGGTCTTAGTTCCGCATATAATGAAAAACGTCAGGGTAGGATTGCCCTTCAAAGATATTTGGAATAGGTTTAAGTCTATTTCATTTCATAGTTCTGCTATGATAATAAAGCATCTATACCTCTATTCCAATTTGGAAAAATTTCATTCAGGGATGTGTCAATTAAAATCACACTTGCCCTCTAAATCTTGAATTTCAATTCATATGAAAGTTAAACAGCTCACAGTAACTACTGAATAAGCTATGTTTCATGATCTTTTTTGTTGATAATCTACAGATGTCTTCATGCATCTGTAAATGCAAGAAAAACTTGCTGCTTTTTTTGTAATCTTGTTTTGTTGCACATAGTATTAAATTTGGGTTGACAAAATGTAAATTGTTATCATTAAAGATTCTCAGACAATAGGACAGCTTAGCCTTTAACATTTTACTACCTTTAATTCTATATTTAAAACATAATTTTCCATGCAGACCATCCTTATTTTAACAATTAGTATTTATACTAATAGACAGCTTACTATCCATTAGTAGATAGATTAGTGTTACTGTTTGTTTAGTACATACTGTATATCTACTACTTGGTTTGCTAATGAGTGATTTGTAAAATAATTTTATTCCAATGATGTCTAATTTTCTTTCTACATTTTAACACCACATTATCAAAAAACGACCCAAATAAACATAATTTAAAGAAAATATAATTGCAACAACTGCTTTACAGTTTAAACGGAATTATTTTACTAACTGCAGCTTTAGAGTTAGCTCAAAATTATGAATATGAAGAAAACAAGTAAAACAAAATATGGACAAATCAGATAGGTATATTTTAAGAATAATCATCAACTTTTTATAAACAATTAAAAAAAATAGAATCGCAATAGGACAGAATACCCTATATTGTAGATCATGTATCCATATATAACACCAAGTTATACAATTTTCACAACTACTCAGGAAGATCACTGAAATAACATGTCTAATAAATAGAAGTCAATATTAAATATATTGTGATTTTATTTTAAAAGGAAAATATTTTTTATTTCCCTGCTTCTAAAACAATAATTTATTACATTACCTGCTACTTGATGCAGAAACACAGAATATGGCTCTTCCTTGGTGTGTAAAATGAAGTCATATGGAGATTAGCCCTTGGCATTGAAGTATTATTATCAATGTTCTAGAAACCTGAGTATGCTTTCTTTATTTTAAAAACCTATTGAATATATTTCTAAAGTCTTCTCCTGAATTTTCTTACACTGGCGTAGACTAGTTTATTGTTTAGCATATTTCTTTTGTTATTTTTATATGTTTTTTATTTTCTTGCTGAATAATTAAACTTTTTTTTTTTAATAACAAACTTTTCTTTTTACATTCTGTGGCATATAAACAGTAAATTGAGTATTCTGATTTTTTTTTTTTTATACTGTTTTTATTCCCTTAAAACATGTTATAAAACCTAATAATTCCAAGTTTTGAATATTGATTCTAGCTTTCAGTTCACTATTGGAGGTGCCCCTCTCTTGGGCTTGTTTAGACCAACCTATACTCCATCTTCAAAATGAATTAAATGAAGGCTTCACTTGACAGGGAAAATAGAGCAGATTTTTTTTTCTAAGTGGGAAGTTATATAGATATGCTAACAATACAACTCAAACAACAGTTGAATGACACATTCCACAACATGTCTTGGTTCCTTTTGAGGGAGGTGTCTAATGATCCACAAGTCTGCGAAGATTCATTCATTTAAAAGAATTTATATTTTAATAGCAACTATGTCTGAATAGGAGGCATTAGTCTGAGTGAACAATTATGTATTACTCTGAATAACCTGTACCATGGTAATCTTTTAAAGTATATTGTGTTCTACTTGCAATATCATAATAAATATACTATTTTGACATTCTATTCTATCATGTACAATGTAAACCATTTAAAAATGGCAAATTACTATAGAATAATGCAATGGTTCTACCAGATTAGTGTTGTTTTCATATGATGCATTTTTGTACTAGATGCAACGATAAGCCAATTATTACTTTGTAACTTGACCATAGAATTAAGTAAAGCACATACTACATAATGTAGTATGTGTTTTACTTAATTCTATGGTCAAGTTCAATGTATGATGAGTTCTCTGTCTTTTAGCTATACTGACATGGAACAGAAGTGATGTGTTGATAAGCCTCATATAGCTGCTAAATGAAAGCTTAATAGGGTTGTGGGTGCACAGTTGTTATTCTAATACATTAGTTACATTAATGTGTTGCTAAGGCTGTTGTATTTATTAAAAGATTTGTGGTTGGGGAAAAGGTTCCGGTTACCGTACCGGTGAGTTTAAGCACCAATTTACAACTACAAATTCAATCAGAAATCCTGTCTTCTGGTTCAACCACAATGAGTGTGTTTAGTTTCGCTTAGAGAAATAGGAGTAAAAATAAATGTATATAATTTAATTAGTAACATAAAAATTAATAAATAGTCTCTATATTCAGTAATGGTAAATATAAAAACAAGAAATACAGGTAAAATGGATACAATGTAAATTGAAACCAGTAGAAAAATTGTAATTAAAAACAGTTCTCATACCCAGAGGGAGCTGGAGGGTTATAGGGAGCTACGATTTCCCGGGCAGTAGCTAGATGGAATAGATTCCTTGGCACACTGTAGATCAGACTGGAGTAATGAGACTGCAATAATTCCAAAACTAACAGATGCGTTTCAGGCATGAGAAGCCCTTTCTCAAAGCCCTTTCTCGGCCGTGTCACTGATCTGCCTGTGTGACTTAAGACAGCATAAGTCACACAATTTCCCTACGAGAGAGGGAAGTGACAGGGGGAGTTCACTACCCTCTCTCATGTGGACTGACAGACCTCCACACATATGGAAAGCATGCAGGGGTCTGGATCAGGTCCATTGTCATTAGGCTAGACAGGAAGAAAATGAATTATCTGTGTAGCTGCATAGCTCTTCCTAAATATTATATTTTTTTTACCATCAGGAACACACTGGGTGTAAATCATGCATTTCTGGATGTTTTTGGGACAATTGTATAGTTTGTTGAGAAGTATGTATCATTTGCCAGTTATTTTGCTTATTTGACTCCTATAGAACTCATTTAATAATTGAAATTAAAAATCAGTACTAAGATCTTATAGATAACATTGCATAGTCACATAATTCAATGAATTTAGTAAACAGATTTGGTAAAATGAAGGACTGATATTACACACAATTGGGTACAGAGTGCAGTGGTATTAACCTCAAAGTATTACTTGAGGATATTTAATGTAAGAAGAGTTTGCTTCTTGGGTTTTTTTTAACAGGTTTAAATGCTCACAAAAAGCAAGTCCATGTTTAAGATCAAGTTCTGCCAAAGTTTATTTATAAGTGAATCCAACAGTGGCCTTTATTGAAGTATTTAAATGTAGACCAGATCCAGACTAACAAAAGGGGGGGGCATTTTTCAATTGCTAGGATTGAAAACTAACTCTGGTAGCGATTCTGAATACACATGCTTTGCGATATTAGTATGAATTAAGATCCTGACTTCTGTTGTCCTAACGTGTTTCCAACAGCAAGCACTAGTGGGAGGATACTGCTTGACACGCCGCTACTGAGTATCACAGCGTCTGTGGCTGTCAGTGCATCTGGCATTAGCAAGAGAGGTCCTTTTACCAGTTGAGCCAGATCTGTGTACAAATAGACCCTTTTGTTTTTTAGTATGAATTCTTTACTTTCCTTCTTTATTTTTAGACAGAGGGCAGAGCTGTCTTGTTGCAAATGGATGGTTTATATTTGACTAGCCTGTAATACACAATAATCTCCAGTACTTTCTCATAATTGATGGCTCTATCCATTACATATATCATACTCAACAGGTTTAGGTACATCTTTGCAGTTATGTGCCATTAAACAATGGCGCTCCATAAGCAGAAGTTCCGATTTGTAGTTCAATATGCTGGCTGTATCTTAATGTATTATGTTTCAATCACAACTACAAATGTATCAAATATAGTACTGGTAAAGCGGTTTCCTTAGAAATGCCAAATGTAGCAACAGTACGGTTCACAGTTTGATTAAGTGCTGGGTCTGTAATTATGTTATTAACTTTGCGTTGAAATGGATATGACCTCAGAAGTTTGAGCCTTTTATAGCTGAAGAATACCAGGCAGTTAATCCTTATGAATGTGACCATACAGAAGATTAGACCTTAATTAAAAAAGAAGTCTGTCTTCTATTCTGATCCTTCTATTTCACGCTAGATGCAGATTTTTAGAAATAAGATTTCAAGGAAATTGTAATTCCAATTATAATAAAAAAGAAGATTTTTTTCCAATTGATCAAATGAGGAACAAAAGGCTCTTAAAGATTTAGAACATCTATAGGATATAATAATCAACTCCTCTGATAAGGAATGGGGGGATGTGGTTCTGTGGCCTCTTCACTTGTACAAAATAGCGCTTTTTAATTAAATGACAATGACAAGGATTGTTACAAACGATTGGTGTTTAATCCTTACAGCTAAATTCTAAAAGGAATATATGGGGATTATTAATGAAGCCTTGAGTAATGGAAACATTACGAAAGGAGAATTTGAATTGCTAACCACACAAAATTCCCAAATCCTGACATTATATGTTCTCCCCAGAATAATTAAAATTAAAAAAAAAACATACAGGGAGGCCCATTGTGTTGGGAATTTTAAGTTTAACTAAAAGGTGAGTATTTATGTTGATAAATATCTTCATCCCTTTGTTTTGTTTTGATGTTTGGCCTCATATGATGTCAAATCATAGTATACTAGCATTGACCACCAATATTGTTTGCAGGCTGTGATGTATGTCCAAAATTTTACTTCTTTTGATCAACATAATGTTTTTATTAAGAACCTCCTTGAATTTACTTTAATAGACAATTATTTTATTTTGATGATAATTATTATATGGTAACATCTGCTTGGGGTATTGGGAAAGGGAGTTGATTTTCAATGATAGAAATGAAAATTATACTAAACAAATACTATATTGGTGATTTTTTTTTTGGGGGGGGGGGAGTATTGAAATGTTTCATGAGTTTGAAGATATTTTGTATCACCTAAATCTGGAAAGGCATCAATTAATTTCTTGGATTTAACAATTACCAAAAATTTTACAGATTTTTCATTTGACATTTTTCAAAAAATGACAGCCACCAATAGTATATTATAGAATACTGTACCACCATCCCAAAGTTCTTAGGGGAGTCCCCAATGGCAAATGTTTAAGGACCTGTAGGAATTGTTTGAGTGTGGTTTACTGCTTTTGAAAAAGAGATGTTTTCGACACCACATTTGTGAGGAGTGAGCTCAACCAAAACTTCCTGCTCCGTCACAGGTAAGTGCCAATCCCTATTTCCACATCCCCAACCCTTATGCTAATTTTCACCCTAACCCTTCCTTTCTATTACACTGACCATCCCTTCCCCACCACCTGACCCTAACCTTCCTCTTATATGATCCATCTTCTCCTCGGAGCCTAATCCTAAAACTCCCCTTATAAGCTATATTCCCTAAGACTCCCTTCCCTGCAGTCTAACCTTAAGACTCCTCTTCCCTGATCCATTCTTTCCCTGCAGCCTAATCCTAAATATCCCCTTTTCCCATCCATTCCCTCCTCTGCACTAACCTGTTGGTGCGTCGGGCACCGTCAGGTCTTGTGGCTGGTCTGAGGTGTAAATTTCCCGTTGGTGACATTTTTTAAATAGACAAAGCCTACAATGAACTGTCAGCTGAGTGTATTCGAAAATAGCATTGTCATTGGTTAGAGACAACTTTGGCTAAGGAGAAAAAAACTGAAAACTTCTTTGATACTTGGGAAAGGTTTATTGAAACATTAGAAGCCCATATTAAACAACAATTATACAATGCCTTTCACATGTCCTCATGGTATCTTCTGAGAATGTTAGAGAATAATCCTCCAATTCATTTACAAAACTCTCTCTCTTAATATTCTTACAGAGGGTTAGGTAGACAGGTATACAATTCTTTGAGGGGAAAAGAGAAAAAAAAAGAGGTGTGTTGTTGTATAATGTGGTGATTAGTTTGACAACTTAAAAAGTGTATTCTGATTTTTGTTTGAACTTTCTGTAAGATAATACTAAGGTCTGCATGTAAACTTATGTATCACTTCTATTTGGCCGATGATGACGATTGTTGCTAGATCTTACTTATTGTGATAATACTGCAATGTTCAGAAACACTTGCTATCAATGTACAATATTTATGTAATTCATGTGATATGATGTGAATAAAGAAATATAAAATAAATAAAAAAATAGCATTGTCACAGCGGCACCCCAAATATAGGAGAAGGGCATTAGAAACTAAAAGGACAGATTGTCTATCAGAAAATCCTTCCATATTAAAGAAACCCAAAGGATCTTCAACTGAAGAAAATAATTACAGTGTAGTTCTATGGAAATTAGGATAACTTTGGAAAAAGATGGATCATTTATTGTTTTATACATGTGCAGGGGGGAGCTGTGCCCCCCCCAAGCCGCATCACTTGTGCGATTGCATCATTCACAGAAATAGTATTAGCAGGACCCAAGTAGTTTCAGTTTGATTGCCCAGAAACCAAACTCAAGCACCCACAAATAGGCTTCCGCTCAGCTTATCTGTGGGCTGCGGAGTTTGGATGCTGCTAAATGATGGACACTGGATGAGGATGAATGAAGCAACACACTCTTCAGCAGATTAGCATGTTTCCTGACCAGGAGCACGCTCTTTTTCAGCTGTTGCATGTTAAGTAATTATTTCTTTCTATTCTAGAGCTCAAACCTAGGGGGAATAAATGAAGGATTGGAAATAACCCCTCTTTTGTAATCTGATGTAGTTTAAGAATTGTGTTTATTAGTATTCCTTTCTGTGAGGAAATCGCTTTATGAATTTATTGTAACTTTTTCAAACAACATGATTTTTATTTGTGTATCTGTATAAAGCCTTCCCATGTATTAAGCCAGCATTAATTACTGTAGATGAATTGAGATGCTTCAACTGTGATGACATTAGCTATGTATATTAGAGGAGGCTTTGAGTTCAAAGATCACGTCCCCTGACGAAGTGCTTATGATGAAACGCGTAGGGAGGTGCTTGAATCACTTAAACTTCTACCAGACTGCATTGTTTTTGGAGTACTAACTTTTTCTACATTTACAATGAAATCTAGTGTGATGTGTGATGTTACTAACAGTACATTCAACATCAACTGGACAAATATTAACCTTGTCTATACTATATATACTATACTATATATTAGTTAGTAATATAAGATAACAGGTGCACTTCCACCATTTGTATAACTAAATGTTCTTTATACACAAGGTTAATATTTGTGTGTATATATACAGTATATATATATATATATTCTATCTGTTATCTTATATTACTAACATTAGTTAGTAATATAAGATAACAGGTGCACTTCCACCATTTGTATAACTAAATGTTCTTTATACACAAGGTTAATATTTGTGTGTATATATACAGTATATATATATATATATATATATATATATATATATACCCACAAAGTGCCGGTATAACATTTGCCGGTGAGCCCTTGTACATGTGAGTTATGGGAATGACCAGTAGACCTTTCAAAAAGCAGTTAATGAAACATGTGAACAATATAAAAAATGCTTCAAAGGATAAATTGAGGATAAAACCTTTGACTTTGGTAGTGACATTTTATGAGATATATCAAAGTAATTCTAGTGGCTTGAAAGCTTTTATAATGAAAAAAATTGCATTAGATATCATAGGAGGAGAAATGAGCTACCAAAAGTGAAGACCAAATTTATATTTTTTATGGAAACTGTGATACTGAAAAGACCAAATGAATATATCAGTCATACCTGGTTTTTATAATGGAATGCTTATAGTTATCTAAACCAGCTTCTTATGACTCAATGGGCCTGATCCAGAGCTACGAAATTTCGCACGACGGGCGAATGCGTACGTTCAACCGTGCGTATAAACATACACGCCTCTAACACTCCCATTGTAAAGTACCTGCTTACGGCGGCTATACTACCTACACCAGGTACTACCGTCGGCCGTACGAATTTTCGCACATAATACGCTGAGCGTACGGGCTTAGCACGCCCATACTGTACAATTTAAATGGCTATCCCCGCCTCCGTGTAGTAAAACGAGCGCCCAGGCGACCGTCGTACTGAACGCACGCCCCTCGAGCGAATATTTCACACACAATACGACCGCTATACGCTCATGTCGTCCAGCCGACCGGAAGCTGTCATACTGGGCATGCGCAGTGCGAATTTTCCTACAAAAATATGCAAAAAACGGTCGTACGCTCGCTCGAAATCGGCCAATTTCGTAGCTCTGGATCAGGCCCAATGTTTATAACTACCGATTGCTTCTAACATTAAATTATTACATTAATATCATATTATGAGATGACATTGTAGTTCTTCTTAATCAGATTACACATATTTATTTAACAAACTTGTATGATATTTTATTCATATTTATTTATTCTCATGTCAAGTTGTGAATTTATGAATAGATGTGAATTTTGGTAAACAAACAGAAACTATTTATGGAAAAATTAAGTGGAAATTATACATCATGTAAATTGCTGAGATACAGCAGGGTTGATGTGGTCCGTGGGGGTTTGGTACCCACTCTAAACTGAATTTGGATTCAAGGCATTAAACACGGACAAAGACACAAGGTGCTATCATAAAAGTTAATTTAATAAAAAAATATATATCTGACAAGCTCTACACAAATTATAGTATGTGAAGCAATAGCCCGCAACTTCCCATCTTGGCTCCCAGTAACTTTTTTCACGCAAATTACGCAGTATTTAAGCACGTAAGTACTTTAGGCACGGACTTGTAAATTGCACTTAGGCACATACGTTCGGAGGGGCGTGGTTTTTAGTACGTTTGCAGTTACGTGAAAATGGGCAGAGGGGAGCATTTACATGGGCATTTGAAGTTACATACGCACGTAAGTACACACATAGGCCCTGATTCAGAATTACGTTTGAAATGCGTCCGCAACTTAAGAACGTACGGAAAATAGGAACGCAAACGTGCATGGAAAATAATAGGAACACCCACTATTAAATTACATCCGTGCACATTTTAAGCGCACACATTTTCTGTGCATAAGTTTGGTACGGAAATTGCCTATTATTGCTATTTAATCAAGTAACTACAGAAAATCATTATGAACACTACATGTAATATTTGTAGAAAGTTTTACACTGTACATGTTAATGTGCAATTATTATTATTATAATTATGTTACCATTATTATTTAAATGTTTTCAAATTTCATACCTTACATTATGATGGAACCAATTAATTAATGATTTTTTTTATTTTTTTTATATTATACTGACTAAAGTGTGTGTAATATAGTGATAAATGAAATGCAGGCTGTAAGACACTAACTTAATGTCTAACTGTGTAGTGTCAGTTATTATATATATATATATATATATATATATATAAAACACTAATTTTTATGTTTGTTTCATTTTTATGTTTGTGAATAAATTAATTTTATTTTAGTTTACTAACTGGATTGTTTATTAACCTCTATTTTGTAGCTTCTAAAGCGTTGGTTTAATTAACGAAAAGTCATGTGTTCTTCAGTTAAGTACAGAATATGAAAACCTACTGAAAAGCTACCTTAAGATCCGCATAAATGCGTTCCTAAGTTCAGCGCGCAAGTTAATAACCACGCCTTGAAATATAATTAGTATTCCGTGTTCCTCCCAGTCTTCTTAAGTTAGGAGGATGGACGCAATTTCAGAACAGAATTTTAAGTATGCAATTTGCAAGATCCATACGCAAGTGGTTACTGCACATGCGCAGTTGAAAATCATGTAACTTACTATGCTTAACTTACGTGCGTACGTAATTCTGAATCAGGTCCATAGGGTTGGATCCAGACTTAAGTAAGTGCTTGAAATTAGTTACTCCTGGGCTAAACCATGTTGATTGCAGGGGAGTCATATTTCATCTGTTGCAAACAGTATTGAGGTGAATTTTCTTATCCCAAGTCTAAATAACAGTGTGATAGTAAAGCTGGTCAGTATCTGTGTGCAGTAAGCAATTCAAAGATATATCTCTGCATGCAAAGTATACAATTAACTTGACTCCCCTGCAATCGACATGGTTTAGCCCAGGATTAACTAATTTTAAGCACTTACTTAAGTCTGGATCAGCCCATAGAGTTAAGGGTGCCCTATGGAGGCGTAAGTCAATGAAAACCTGTCCGGTCAAGCGGAGTGTCATGGGTGTTGCCTTGCTATGTGCAGACGTAAAAACGTGCACATAGTAAATATGGATCTGTGAATCCAGTCCTAATACACTAGGCTTCAAATATGGTAATGACATCTAGTAATATATTGCTCACAAACCAGATAAGATACATTAATCAAATGCTTTGAGGCCTTTATCACAATCTCCGACCCTGCTCTATGGTCCATCAGCTGTTCCTTGACACACATACACTAACATCACAGTTGTTCACTCTGTTTCACTTTACCTTTCCAGTATCATATCTTTCCTTATACTATCACTGTTACCTGTTCCCCGAGGGCCTGACAGTATTCAGTTATGTCTTCATGTTACCTTAATCAGTGTGCAATATAATCTGATAAACAGTAACAAGAACTAAGCAAGAAATAAATCAATCAATGTACACATAACAATGATATCTAGCAACCTATATAAAGGTTACCACGAATAACACAACCTAAACAAATAGCAACTTAATCAATGTAAAATGACAATGATATATAGCAACTTTGAATTAAGCAATGAATAACTATGGGCCATACTCAGACTTAATAACTTTCACAAACATAAAAATGCTGTGTGCGTAAGTTGCTGCTTTTTAGAGTGTGGCAGATGTCACGCATCAGATCTTACAACTCTATATGACAGGGCATGACTGTGCTTGTGAGAATACACATTGTGGGTTGGGGGAGGCATTTAAAGTGTACATTATGGGCTGGGATAGGCACTTGCGCACGTACATTTGCTAAGTCTGCACAACGATACGCACAGGGAAGTTAAGGTAGGGTTGTGGAATGCGGAAGTAAGCTAAATTCTGTCCATCAGAGGGGAGTGTCATGGGACTGCCCTTGCCACATAAGTGCGGACTTTTGCTACTCCGTGCATTCTTAAAGCACTCTTAAGTCTAAATCAGGTCCTATATACTTAGCTTTGGTTAGTAGGTAAAGATGCTAGGATGTCCACCCTTAAGTCTACGGAATCCCAGCCAAGTCGTCAGTGAGCACACCTCATACTGTGAAGGTCTGGTGTCGTACGGAATTATGAATCCGACCCATAATTATGAAACGGGAAAAATATTGCCAAAGTAGACGGATACTATGGATATGCTGCAGAGGTAAACAAAGCAGCTTGTGAAGTTCCTCAGTCTGGGCTCCATGTGTCCGGTTTCACTCAGCTGCTGGATAATCAATTGCATAATCTCTGCAGCTGATTGGAGGAGTGGACTTTAAATAGCCTGAGCCAGGAAGCCTCATTGTCGGCTATAGCGTCTGGTTTCCTGCATTTGCCTGCTGTTCTGATTGCGTTCTCCTTGTGCTCCTGCCTTGGATCGTGTTGTGTTTCTTGTCCCTTTGTTGTTCCTGTTGTTACCCTTGCCCTCTCTGTCTCTGTTGTCTGCCTCGTTATCTTATTTTCCCTCTGCTGAGTGGTTAGTGTGTTTGCCATCTCACACTGTCTATACCTGCCATTCTAAGTGATTCCTTCTGCTCCTCTCTGTTTGCGTGTGTGCCTGCTGTGTTTACCATCTCACAGCGAGTGGAGCCCTGATTCCGGGCTCCCTCTGTTGTAGTGTACACTTGGTGCTTATCATCTCTACCCTTGTGTCTCTACCCTGTGAGTCTTACTTCAGTGTTTTCCATCTCCACTTTATTCCATCTGTCAGTGCGTATGTGAGTGCATGTGAGCGAGTCAGCTCATCGGACTCTGCTCTCCTGGTAGCGGTCATCTCCAGTTCTATCTGCTCCTTCCTCCTCCTGGTACCTGTTATCCTTCTGTGTGTGTCCTACCAGTTGGTCAGGTGTCTCTTGGAAGCCCTTGTCTGTTATATGTTTCACATCTGTGGTTACCTGCATTTCCCTGGTTCCTACTACTGATTATTACTACATCTATTTTCAGTGTGTTGGTTCCAGTTTTCTGTCTTGTATGCAAGAGTTCCAGTCTGCATCTCTGTGTGCTTAGGCTCTTTTCTGCCTTTTGTGAGCAAGGGTTCCTGCTACCTGTGTTGTATTCTAGGGTTCCAAGCTGTGTATCGGTTCCTGTTCAGGTACCTACGTACCTGAACAGGTACGCTGTCGCAGGCTATCGCTGGGGGCCGTGACCTATCGGGTGCCAGCAGCCAAGCCTATACCCACCATTAGGGGCTCTAGTGAAAACTCTGTGCCCTGGTGAGAACCCTTTCTGGAGACTGTAACAGGAATAACAAATAAATCTCTTTCCTAACAATCATGAGATGAAAAAATATTTTAAAATATGGTTTCAGGGTGCCCACAGTATTGTTCGATTTTATTATAAATTGTCCTCCGTTTCTGAACTTGGATTGGCAGTAAAAGTTAGTTGCTCTAAGGATTAATGATAATGGGCCTGATCCAGACCTAGTTAAGTGCTTGAACTTAGTTACTCCTGGGCTAAACCATGTTGATTGCAGGGAGAGTCAAGTTAATTTTATTCTTTGCATGCAGGGATATATCTTTGAATTGCTTACTGCACACAGATACTGACCAGCTTTACTATCACACTGTTATTTAGACTTGGGATAGGAAACATCACCTCTCAACTCTAATACTGTTTGCAACAGATGAAATATGACTCCCCTGCAATCACCATGGTTTAGCCGAGGAGTAACTAAGTTCATGCACTTAACCAGGTCTGGATCAGGCCCAATGATACTGGGCTGGATTCATACTTACCTCTGATACCTGACTCCCGCAATCTGGTTGCAAAAGTCTGGTGTTTTTCTGGCCGCGGATTAGGATTAGGGTATTGGATGGGGAGGGTTAGGGTAAGAATTAGTTTATGGGTTGGGATAGGGGAAACAATTGTCATATTTTAAGTTATAACTAATTACTACTCATCGGTAAACGTTGCAAAAAAGACAAAAATAAAAATTATATCAAGTCAGGATTATATTTGTCGATTGCAAAAAAGATGACAATAATAATTCTTATATAAATATGTCAGGATTATAATTTTTGGGAATTCTTCATTGTCAGGTATTTTAGCTGTTGGTATTTTATGTGTAGGTAATTTATTTTTGTCGATAATTTTACTTAGGGAATTTATTTTTGTCGATAAATTTACTAGTCGCTAGCTATTGTTGTCTGTATTTTTTCAATGTTGGGATCTCTTCAATAGGGAAACTCATGTCGGTATTTCTTCCATTGGGATTATTTGCGACAGGAATATGACTACCACCGATCTCTCCAGACCAATTCCCCTATTTCTCCTAACCACTTCCTCTAGCTCTCCACACTTGATCCCAGTTTTTCCACTTACCCTTTGCTGTTTATTGCTCTTTTATCTACTGGCTGTCTTCTCCATCTCATTATCTTACTGGGTAATGACACTGGAATGACTTTAGATCATATCAGTGTAGCACATCCTCTCTTCTTGCATCTCTTGGCTAGAATGTGTCCCTTGATCCGCTGTGAGTGTGATTTTTTTTTACAGTACATAATTTTATAACTAATAATTGCAATGGAACACGATTGCAACATATCATAATCAATTGATTGTAATTTTTTGTATCCTTTTTATATTTTCTTATGTTATAATTCTCTTATAACCAATCCTTACAATATAAACAAAAGTCTCAAAACTCCCCTTTTTGGTTTAAGATGGGATTTTGTAAGTCTGAGATAAATCCCCTATTTGTGCATGTATACAAGCAAGAGCATCAACATGGGAGGGAGGGGGAACAAGGAGTCGAACCCCCTCAAATGGGACAGGTGTGGGTCCTCGCAAAGAAAATCTGATTTGCGAAAAATCAGATTCCTCCCAGCCAGGATTTCGATTGCATATGCCTCTAAGAGGCATTGCAATCGATTCACGGAGCACCGAAAGCTCCGTGGTCCGAAAATTTGTAAAAAAAAAAATAGTCCCCCACTCCTTTCCCTAACCCTAACCCTCCCCTCTCAATACCCTAACCCTCCCTCCCTGCAGCCTGACCTTAACCCTCCCTCCCCTGCAGCCTGACCCCAACCCCAACTCTAACCTTGCAGAGATAGTTTACTTACCTGTTCCAAGTCCGGTGATAGGAGCAGCGGAGGTGCGGCAGAGGGATATCGTTAATTGCAAAAGTGAATGGGTGAAGTATGCCGAACGGCATACTTACCCATTCATTAAAAAAAGTAGATCGCGGTAAGTATAGGAAAAAGGGACATCTGAAAAGGAACTTTCGGATGTCCCTTTTTCGAAATTCAGAGTTTCTTTCTGAGGAGTGTAACCGAAATGGACAGGGGCCCCATCCAGTGGGAAGCAGGTGGTGCTCTATAAGTCAATATGTCACGAATTGTGTCAAGCAGTGAGTAATCCCAGGTGCAAGTTGTATTAAGTGATCCTGGATGCTGACATGATGCTGAGACAATCTGTCTCAGCTGATAGCTCAGTCTCTGTTGTATCAGCAAAGACCTCTATGCTTTGATGGTTATAGCATTTCTACAGCTTGTTAGACTGATTCTAACATCAGTGATGTATAGTCAATAATCCTCCTTGGTGTTTAGTTCTGCTTAGTCAGACCTTTTCATGCCATGGAGGGCTGGGATATCAGTCAGGTTAGTTGGTTCTGAAATGGTACTACTGCTAGCAGGGGCGTTTTAAGAAGTGAGGGGGCCCTTGTGCAGGATATGCACATGGGCCCCCCTTCCCTTACCCAAGACAGGACTGACCCGATTTGCAGGCTGAAAAGGGGCGGGCTTACAGAGCCATTAAGCCCTGCCCCCTTTTTGGCCCGCGAATCAACACAGTCCCACCGCAGGGGAAGGGGGACTAATTTGGCCCCTATTTCTTTCCTCAGGAAGATCTTAGAGGAAAGGAATAGATGCTGAATGGCCCCATTTCCCCTGCCAACCCTGGGTGCAGAATGCATACCACAGTGCCCCCTGTTCTGAGGGGCCCATGTGCACTGCACACTCTGCACCCATTATAGATACGCCTATGACTGCTAGTTCTGTCATCTACCTATAGTTTGTGCTCGGTGAGTGAATGTGAGCCACCACATTTCTGGTGTGTGTTTGATGTGTGTATGTTCTTCCCGTGTCTGTGTGGGTATCTATGCAGTGGAAGGAAAACCATGCTGTTTGGTTAATTGGCTGCAGACTAAATTGACAATAGTTTGTGTGTATGTGTTAAAAGACCGCATATACGCAATCTACGTATCGAAACAATACGCAGATTACATACAATAGCTACTACGCATGCGCAGTAGCTATTGTTCATTGAATTACGGCCGTCTGTGGAAGAACCTGACGCCACAGAACCAGACGGTTTCCAACATTTCTGACAAGATGACCGGACAGGTTAGTGCAGGGGACGGGATGTTCTTTATCAGGGTTAGGTCTTAGGGTTAGGCTGTGGGGAGGGGATGGAGCATGGAAAGAGAGTCTTAAGGTTAGGCTGTGGGGAAGGGGTGGATAGGAGAAGAGGAGTCATAGGGTTAGGCTATGGGGAGGGAAAGGGAAGCTTAAGGTCAGGCTGTGATGACGTGATGATTTTGAGAGAGACCCAATTAAAGTTTACAATATTAGGGTTATTAGCTGGATTGTCTGCTGTAACTTATCTCAGTAATATCCCTTATAAGTGCCCAGTAATAGTCAGCCAGCTTAAAGTCGTGTTTGTCAAACTCACCAATGTTTGCTGGTATTTACTGGTGAGATAGAACTCGCTGTATTTACTAATGCAAACTGGCTTCAAACGTGCTGGAGATTAAGGATTTTCCAACTCACCATAGTTTAGATTGCAAAGGCAATTTTTTCAAGTCAGAACATATAAATCACTGGCTTTACTAAGGGGCGAGTTTTAAAATCGCTGGAGATAATAGATGTGGAATGTTGTGAGAGGTGAGATTGCTCAAATTGTAAGTAATCATTATGCCTATAAAAATTACCTCACAAGGTCTCGCAACTGAGGGTTATTAGTGTTTCAGATGTATTCAAAGAAGACAGACACAGCATGTGAGCTCCAATTAGTCATGTTGCTAAGCACAGCCATAAAAACATAACACTGCCCACTAGGTGGAGCCAAACATATCAACTTAACATTACAATAACATCTCCCTTTTTTACATATGCTATAACATAACTATAAATTCAGTCTATCAGGGGGCCGTGACTGACGCCCACTTCGAGTGTAGACAGAATTTTGTTGAGCTAGAGTTGAATTTCGTTGGGAAGGAGTCTGTTCAACTCTAGTGGGTGATAGCAATGAACTGCCAACTGGTACATTTGCACGCTCCATATTCTCATTTTCTCCATAATCTTCTGGTATATCGACCTGTGGCCTTTCACACTTCTGACTCACAATTGGTGCAACGGGCTCCATAATCAGGCTTGGCGCTGAATGCCCAACATTGTCATGTAGAATTGGCCGCTCAGCTACTTGCAAGTCTACATGATTGTGTCTGTACAAAGTTCCATCCACGTCCACAAGATATGAGCGTGGTGCAACCTTTCGCACACAGGAACCAAGTCTCCATCGGCCTGTGTGATCTCATGGGAGGGGCTTCATACGAATTGTCTCACCATTAGTAAGCTCAGGCAACTCCTTAGCGCATTTATCATACCCCAACTTAGAAATCTGCTTCCTCTGTTGTAGCATCTCTGGAACGCCTTGTACTACACTGGGATGAAGTAAAGTACTGGCAACTGGCAAAGATCCCTTAAGTCTCCTTGACATCAGACGCTGTGCAGGACTAGCCCCCATGCCCTCTGTTGGTGTATTCCGCCAATGTAATATGGCCTTCCATGGGTCTGTACCATCACTGCTAGCTTTTTTGCACAAAGTTTTCACTATCTTAACTGCTGATTCAGCTTTACCATTTGATTTTGGATAACGCGGGGAGGAGGTAACATGCTGGAACTCCCATTCAGAGGCAAATCGTCTAAATTGTTCAGATGCAAACTGAGGTCCATTGTCTGAGATCACTCTTTCGGGCTGGCTATAACGAGCAAATTGTGCTTTGCAGCGCTTTATTGTAGTCTCTGCGGATAGGTCTGGTAGAAGCTCAATTTCCCAGAAATCGGAATAATGGTCCACTATTAACATGTGACATCAAAGGTTCTTTCTGTTGTGCATGTGCATATTCGTTACACGCTGAGCAGTTTCCCACATTGGGCTGGATCCAGACCTTGTTAAGTGCATTGACTTAGTTACACCTAGGCTAAACCATGTTGAATTCAGGGGGAATCAAGTTAATTGTATTCTTTGCATGCAGGGATATATCTTTGAATTGCTTACTGCACACAGATACTGACAAGCTTTACTATCACACTGTTATTTAGACTTGGGATAGGAAAACTCACCTCTCAACTCTAATACTGTTTGCAGCAGATGAAATATGACTCCCCTGAAATCAACATGGTTTAGCCCAGGTGTAACTAAGTTCATGCACTTAGCATGCATCACCTCCAAGATGGCTTGAATGTATGCGTGCCAGCATCTCAGATCTTAGGGATTTTGGTATTATGACTCTTTGTCCCTTGTACAAAATTCCATTCTGTACGCTGATCTCGTCTCTAAATGACCAATAGTCTCTTATGATGAGCGGTGTCTCTTCTTTCAAGTCTGGCCATCCAGCCAATACAATGGATTTCAAAATCTGCAGGCTTTCATCAGTTATGGTACGCTGCTGAACCTGATGCAGTCGCTGGTCAGTGACATTCAGGTAATCTGCCTGGTTAATCTGGGCAAAATCAGTCATCACCTGATTCATGGTGCATACTGTATGATAGCTCTGGACTGCTCCGGAGTTTCCGTGATCACCAGCTATAGCTCTACTAAGAGTGTCACTTATATCCATCTCAGGGCCTGGTTTATAAGTGACACAGAGATTATAATTCTGTAATGCTAACATCATACTCTGAAGTCTTTTAGGTGCACAAAGAAGAGGCTTCTTAAAAATGGCAATTAGCAGCTTGTGATCCGTCTCTGCTGTGATCATGTCTCGGCCGTACAGAAAGTAATGAAAACGGGAGCAGGCAAACACAATGCTCAAGCACTCCTTTTGAATTTGTGCATAATTCTGCTCGGTTGGAGTCAGTGCCCTTGAAGCGAATGCAACTGGTTGTCCTTCTTGCATTAGGCAACATCCTAGTCCGCTTTTACTGGAATCGCTCTGTACGGTCACTGGCTTGGTAACATCATAGTACTTCAGCACAGGTGTAACTGTGACCAAATGCTTTATTTCCTCTACCGCCTGATCATGTTTAGGAAGCCAGTGCCACATCGTATCTCTGTCCAGAAGTCTGCGCAGGGGTTCACATACTTCTGACAGGCGAGGCAAAAATTTGGCCAGATATGTCACAAATCCGATCAAACGCTGCACAGACTTTACATCAGTGGGCTTTGGCATTTCTAAGACAGCTCTGACTTTTTCAGGGTCAACTTTCAAGCCTTCAGAAGACAGGATATGACCATGAAAATGAACCTCTTTTAATTAAAATTGCAGTTTCTTCACACTAAGTCTTAACTTTACTTGCCTGCAATGATCCAACAGCGCTAGTAACTTGCGGTCATGATCAGCCTCTGCTTCCGTCTCGGTCTCCCCACAGCCAACAACAAGGATATCATCTGCTATTGGCTCAATACCGCTAAGTCCAATCAGCAATTCATGTTGTTTTCGCTGGTAAACTTCAGGTGCCACGGAAACGCCAAATGGAAGTTTCAGCCATCTTTTCCTACCCCAGGGGGTCCAAAATGTGGTCATATAGCTGCTTTGTTCATCCAGCTTACATTGCAGAAACGCATCACGTGCATCAACCAGCGTAAAGACTTTTGCTTTGGGAAGCTTATATAAAACATCCTCTAATGTTGGCATAATATAATGAGATCTCCGCAGTGCACGATTTAAAAATTTCGGATCAATACAGATTCTCAAATTGTCAGGCTTTGCTACAATGACCATACTGCTAATCCAGTCAGTTGGTTCAGTCACAGGTGCAATATGCCCATCTGCTTCATACTGATCAAGTAGAGCTTTCACTCTTGGCTTGAGGGCTATAGGCACATTGCGTGGAGCGCACTGGAATGGTGTAACACTTGGATCAAGTTCAAAATGTACATCCCCAGGAACAGACTTCACTGGTCCCTTGAACACATCCTCATAGGCATCTATAACTTGCTCTTTCCTCAATGGTCCAGACAGATCATATTCCACCTTGTGTAGCTCTGCAGGAATGGTAAATTGCATAAGCCCCAAACGCTCACACGTGGACCCTGACAATAACGGTTTCTGATGGGTCTCCACAATTTCAAACGTAAGCATGTGGGTACTGTCACGATGGGCAGGATTGCTTACCTTCCCCGCGCCTGCCCGTCGTGTCCTGGTCCCGCGGCAAGTGTCAGTTCTCTCCCTCCGTCTGCCGACATGCTGAACACAGCATGTAAACAAACTCCACGTGGGAGCGACACTGCAGCCTCCAGCGGGCGCGCGCTCTCGATGTCTGTCATGTTAATCACGTAGGAACTCCCCTGCACGGCGCTGTCGGCTGCTAGCCTATCAGGGACTGATAGATTCTGTGTTACAGTTCCTGTGCCTGCATGTTTCTCTGCCTTGTCTCTTTGCTGTTTTTTGGATTACTGTTTGCCCTCTGTTATCCAGCCTTGTTCCTTGCCTGCTTCCCTCAGTGTGACCATTTCCCTGTGCTCCCACCTTGCTGTATTTAGCCCTCCTGTTTGATTCCCTGCCTTCTCCCGCGTGTTTGTATTTGTTGCCCTCTGGGGTAGTTGGTTTGAGTGTGTGAGTGAGTGGGTGATTGTTAGACCCAGTTTGTACTGTCAGTCCTGTTAGTCCTTACCATCCCCATTGTCTCTCGGTGCTGTTTTGTGTTACCTGTGGTTTGTCTCGGTCCAGTCTCTTCTGGTTCCTCTTTTGCTATTTCCCGCTTTATTATCCGTTCCCCTTCTGCTTTCCACTTCCGAGTTTTCCTCTAAGGTGCGTAACCTGACGGGTACCTACCAGCTCTAGTCTATCCCCACCATCTGGGGCTCTGGCGAACACTCGGTCCGACATCA
>WWET01006438.1:33675-48444 GCA_011038615.1 Limnodynastes dumerilii
CTTCTTCGAGGCTCTTGGCCTATTGTATGACGACCCGGACCGCCTGGCTACTGCAGAGGCCAAGTTACGGACACTTCGTCAAGGGAGGAGAACAGCTGAGGAATATTGTGCGGAGTTCCGTCGCTGGGCTCAGGACTCCGGATGGAACGATCCGGCCTTACGCAGCCAGTTCCGGGTGGGTCTTGCGGAGCAAGTAAAGGACTCGCTTGTACAGTTTCCTGCTGCTCAAACGCTTGATGACCTCATGCGTTTGTCCATCAAGGTGGATCGTCGCCTCAAGGAGCGTCGGTTGGAGAAGGACGCGGCCTCCTCGTTTTCTCCAGTCCATTTCCCCACCGAGACCGTGCCCACCGAAGAACCCATGCAAATCGGTTCCTTCCGCCTGACCAAGCAGGAGAAGACTCGGCGTCGCACCCTGGGTTTATGCCTTTACTGCGGAGGGAAGGCTCATCGGGCAGATAATTGTCCCAACAAACCCAGTCAGTCGGGAAACGCCTAACCCAGACGAGGTTTGAGGGGCTTCGTCTGGGTGTCCACCTCATTTCTAAGAAGAACTCCCTCCTAGTTCCAGCCTGTCTTCACCTCGACTCCCAGAGCTTGAATCTGTCCGCATTCATTGACAGTGGAGCCGCCGGAAATTTTATCGATGCCAATCTTGTCCGGTCACTAGGTCTGGAGTCTAAGACCATTGCCTCTCCAGTCACGGCTTGTGGTCTTGATGGTAGACCCCTCCTTGATGGGACCATTCTCCGTTGTACCACTCCTCTTCGACTCTCCATTGGCGTTTGTCACTCCGAGTTACTGGAGTTCCTCATCATCAGCTGTCCAGAAGCACAGATTGTCCTGGGTCATCCCTGGCTGCAGGCTCATAATCCTCGCATTGATTGGACCAAGGGTGAGATCATCGGTTGGAGTGATTCCTGCACTGGACTCTGCCTCTCCCATCCAGTTCGTTTGGGTCAGGCTCATCTTGCTGATATTCCCCCTCAGTATGCCAAATTCTTGGACGTATTTTCGGATCAGGCATCTGAGGAACTTCCTCCTCATCGGGTGTTTGACTGTGCGATTGACTTGGTGCCTGATGCCACACTCCCTAAGGGGAGATTATTCTCCCTTTCTCGCCCTGAAGGCAAGGCCATGGACAACTACGTGGAGGAGAGTCTCCGTAAGGGTTTCATTCGGCCCTCGAAGTCTCCGGTTGGAGCGGGTTTCTTTTTTGTGGCTAAGAAGGATGGGTCCCTCCGTCCGTGCATTGATTACCGGGCGTTGAACAAGATAACCATAAAGAACACTTATCCTATTCCACGGATCTCGGACCTGTTCGATCAACTCAAAGGAGCCACCATTTACTCCAAGATCAAATCAAGGGAGCCACCATTTACTCCAAGATCGATCTCAGAGGTGCCTACAATCTGATAAGGATTCGTGAGGGGGATGAATGGAAGACGGCGTTCAACACTCATTCGGGGCATTATGAATACCTTGTCATGCCCTTCGGGCTCTGTAATGCTCCTGCCGTCTTCCAAGACCTCATCAATGAGGTACTTCGGGATTTCCTAGGTCACTTTGTGGTCGTTTACCTCGATGATATCCTCATCTTCTCCGCTGATCTTTCCTCTCATCGTTCCCATGTTCGCCAAGTCCTTACCTGCCTTCGAGAGAACCAACTCTTTGCCAAACCAGAAAAATGCGAGTTTGAAGTCAATAAGGTCATTTTCCTTGGGTACGTGATTACCCCAGAGGGGTTTTCCATGGATCCGGCCAAGGTCAAGGCGATTTTGGAATGGGTTCAACCCAGCAACCTGAAGGCCACACAACGCTTCCTTTATTTCTCCAACTATCATCGGAGGTTCATCAGAGAGATCTCTACTCTGGTCATACCCATCTCCGATCTCACCAAGAAGGGAGCGGATCCCAGTAATTGGCCGTCCAAGGCTGTCAAGGTTTTTCACTCTCTCAAGAGAGTATTCATTTCTGCTCCCATTCTCCGGCATCCGGATCCGGAACGGCCTTTCATCGTGGAGGTAGATGCTTCTGACGTGGGTGCTGGAGCAGTCCTGTCCCAGCAGGATCCCCAGGACCTCAAGAACCATCCTTGTGCGTACTTCTCGAAGAAATTTTCCCCGGCAGAGAGGAATTACGACGTAGGCAACAGAGAGTTACTGGCCATCAAGATGGCCTTTGACGAATGGAGGCATTGGTTGGAGGGAGCGCTTCACCCAATCATCATCATCACTGACCACAAGAATTTGGCTTATATAGAAGCAGCCAAGAGGTTGAATCCTAGACAAGCCAGATGGGCTCTGTTTTTTACCAGGTTTAACTTCACCATCACCTATCGTCCTGGTTCACTCAACAAGAGGGCTAATGCGCTATCACGCTCTTTCAACTCTGAACATGCGCCCACCTCTCCCCCCCTTCCCATTCTGCCCGCTTCCTCAATCATCATGGGTCTCACTCAAGATCTCCAGTCTCTCATCCGGAAGTCTCAGGGTCAAGCTCCGGTCAAGACGCCACGCAATCGTCTGTTTGTTCCTAAGAAACTTAGGAAGTCTGTATTGTTGGAGACCCATTCCTGAAAACCGCTGGTCAATCCTGGGGTCCAAAAGACACTGGAATTGGTGGCCCGAGTGGTATGGTGGCCCGCCATGACCAAGGACATCAGAGAATTTGTCAACTCCTGCCCTACCTGTGCTCAGAATAAGTCTTCTCGGTCCCCTCCGGCGGGTCTCCTCCTTCCACTTCCCATTCCCAGACGTCCTTGGACCCACCTGTCCATGGATTTCGTCACTGAGCTCCCTGTCTCAGATGCCAACACTACCATTTGGGTCATTGTGGACAGGTTCAGTAAAATGGCTCATTTTGTACCTTTACCTGGGTTGCCTTCTGCTGAGGAGCTTGCCAATCTTTTCATCAGACACATTATTCGTCTTCATGGACTCCCGACGGATATCGTCTCGGATAGAGGTACCCAGTTTGTCGCTCGTTTCTGGCGTGCTTTTTGCAGGCTTCTGCACATCAACATCAGTTTGTCGTCAGGGTACCATCCCCAATCCAACGGTCAGACGGAACGCATTAACCAAAGTATGGAGCAATACCTTCGCTGCTACATCTCCAAGTTCCAGGATAACTGGTCTCAGAACCTGGCTTGGGCGGAGTTTGCATACAATAACGCTGCTCACATCACCACCAACGTTTCTCCCTTCTTCTGTACCTTGGGATATCATCCGCGAGCCAATTCTTTTCTCCAGCCTGAGGTGGGTGATTCTTCCGACTCACGCAAGATTGCTAGGAGGATCAAATCCATCTGGACCAGAGTAAATTTTTCCCTACGGCGGCAGATGGTATCTTCCAAACGGAAAACAGATCGCCACAGAACCGATCATTCTTTTAGGGTTGGAGACAAAGTATGGTTGTCTACTAAGAATATCCGTCTCAGACAACCGTTCAAGAAGTTGGGCCAGCGGTTTATCGGTCCGTTTCCCATCATCTCTCGGGTCAACCCGGTAGCCATGAAATTAGGACTTCCCCGGAGTATGAAAATACCCAATACATTCCATGTCTAATTACTCAAGCCTTTCCGCAATCCCAGAAGGCTTCATCCCAATCCTGTTGCCATACCTCCACCCATTATTGTGGATGGACAAGAGGAGTTTGTCGTGGAATCCATCCTCGATTCCAGAAGAGTTCAAGGGCAGGTTCAATATCTCATCCACTGGAAAGGATACGGTCCGGAGGAACGACAGTGGATTCCGGCACGCCACTTACATGCCAAAGACCTGGTCAACAGATTTCATTCCAGATTCCCCAACAAACCCGCTCCTAAGGGTTTTGTAACCCCTCGTCAAGGGGGGGGGTACTGTCACGATGGGCAGGATTGCTTACCTTCCCCACGCCTGCCCGTCGTGTCCTGGTCCCGCGGCAAGTGTCAGTTCTCTCCCTCCGTCTGCCGACATGCTGAACACAGCATGTAAACAAACTCCACGTGGGAGCGACGCTGCAGCCTCCAGCGGGCGCGCGCTCCCGATGTCTGTCATGTTAATCACGTTGGAACTCCCCTGCACGGCACTGTCGGCTGCTAGCCTATCAGGGACTAGCAGCCTCTATTTAAGATCTCTCTGCCCCCTGGCCAGCGCCGGTTATAGATTCTGTGTTATAGTTCCTGTGCCTGCCTGTTTTTCTGCCTTGTCTCTTTGCTGTTTTTTGGATTACTGTTTGCCCCCTGTTATCCAGCCTTGTTCCTTGCCTGCTTCCCTCAGTGTGACCATTTCCCTGTGCTCCCACCTTGCTATATTTAGCCCTCCTGTTTGATTCCCTGCCTTCTCCCGCGTGTTTGTATTTGTTGCCCTCTGGGGTAGTTGGTTTGAGTGTGTGAGTGAGTGGGTGATTGTTATACCCAGTTTGTACTGTCAGTCCTGTTAGTCCTGTCCATCCCCATTGTCTCTCCGTGCTGTTTTGTGTTACCTGTGTCTCTTCTGGTTCCTCTTTTGCTATTTCCCGCTTTATTATCCGTTCCCCTTCTGCTTTCCACTTCCGAGTTTTCCTCTAAGGTGCGTAACCTGACGGGTACCTACCAGCTCTAGTCTATCCCCACCATCTGGGGCTCTGGCGAACACTCGGTCCGACGATCAGATGTGCAAACCACTTTTGGCCTGCTGATCTCACAGTCCCAATGCATTCTGTTGTGTAAATCCCTTCAGTACTTTGGGTATCTGCTCCAGTTGTGTCCTCTACTATGTGTACTTTCCCTGCTGAATTTAATCTCTTGTTTGACATGCACACCTTGGCGAAGTGATTGGTAACACCACATGATCTACAGATTTTCCCCCATGCTGGGCACTGCTCCTTCCCTCTCCTGTGCATATTACCACAGTATTTGCAGGCTGTATACTTGGCTGCTGATGAGCTCTGTTGCTGATTTTTGTACTTCTGTCCATTCATCAAATCACCCCTGTTCTGCTGTTGACTCTCTGCAGCATTTACATCATCAGTCTGTCTGTCCATTGCTCTCATTCTCTGGTCAGTGAGCTCTGCTGTGCGACACATTTCAATAGCTGTTGACAGATCTAGATTCCGCTCTCTTAAGAGACGGCGACGTGTACTTTCACAATGTATACCCAATACTAATTTATCTCGTATAAGTTCATCTTTCAAAGTGCCATACTCACAAGTTGCTGCCTTTTCTCTCAGCCGTGTGACAAATTTGTCAATGGATTCACTTTCCTCTTGTTTACTGCAGCCAAAAATATATCTCTCATATATGACATTTTTTGCTGGCTTAAAATATGTCTCCAATGCATCCAGGATTGCTTTTACATCATTTTGGTGCTCCTCAGAAAGATTCAGATTGTGCTTGTAAACATGGCGGCAGTCACTGCCCATCACTCTCCTCAGTGTGGCTGCTTGCACCTCAGCTGATTTATTATTAAGGCCTGTGGCTAAAGAAAAATCTTCAAACTCAGCTCTAAAGTTCTCCCAATTAATGCACAAATTGCAGCTCATCTGCATCCCATCAGGGGGAGGAATATTGTTTGTAGCTGCCATGTTTGTGTGCTTGTACTCCAGCAGAAATCTGTATCACAATGCTGCTTCAATCCACTTGATATTTATGGAATCCTTACCCTTTTCACAACACTGCAGGAATCTTCATAATCCTGAGCTGTTGTTCTATCAAGAACCAGCATCATTTGTGGGCCCACTTCTGACACCATGTTTCAGATGTATTCAAAGAAGACAGACACAGCATGTGAGCTCCAATTAGTCATGTTGCTAAGCACAGCCATAAAAACATAACACTGCCCACTAGGTGGTGCCAAACATATCAATTTAACATTACAATAACAATTAGGCCTAATTCAGACTTAAGAAGGAGCTTGAAATTAAGGGCTGTATTCACATGCGTAGTAGGTCATTTATGCAATCTATGTACCAGTTAGGTATGTAGATTGCCTCTGTGCGGTCTTTAAAGACCACACAGAGTAGCATAGTTAGAAAGAGGCCGCCTAATGCCGCCTTGGGGAGGGTTTAGGTAAAAGTGGGAGGGGGGAGGCGGGGGAGAGGCATTGTCCATGCGTAGTTTCCTTCTTAAGAAGAAAACTATACACGATTAGATAAGGTAACTCTATGGCACTGTTAAGTACCATGAGGTTCCTAAAAACAGGGAGCGTGTTAGGGGCAGGACAGTTGAGTTAGATGCAGATCTGTCTGCACCTAACTCATTCTTAGGTGTGAACACAGCCCTAAGAGAGGAAAGTCACTCCTGGTCTAAACCATGTTGATTGCAGGGGAGTCATATTTAATCTGTTGCAAACAGAATTAGAGTTGAGAGGTGATGTTTCCTATTCCAACTCTAAATAACAGTGTGATAGTAAAGCTGGTCAGTATCTGTGTGCAGTAAGCAATTCAAGGATATATCCCTGCATGCAAAGAATACAATTAACTTGACTCCCCCTGAAATGAATGGTTTCGCCAAGGTGTAACCTTCCTCTCTTAATTTCAAGCTTCTTCTTAAGTCTGAATCAGGTCACTTGTTATTTTAAGTACAATGGGCCCGATCCAGAACAACGCTTGTGAGCGAATTTACGCGTGGCAGAGACGTAAAATCGCCCTTTAGTAAGTACTGCGCATGCGCACCATAGAAAATACGCTCAGTAACGTAGCGTAATTGTGAAAGTATGGGCCATTCACGTATGTGTCACGTAAATACTTACGTGTGGACGGGCCAATTTTACGTGTGTCCAAAATACGTCTGAAATATGTGAAGTAGGCGGGGGGTGGTATTTAAAGTGCACAGTATGGGCGTGCTTAGCTGCGTAAATTCGTCTAGCCCATAAGTACGTGTGCGTATCACTGCAGTTACGTTGTAAAAAGTTAAGGTAGGGTTTGGAAAGCGTATTTTGACAAAATACATACGTTCAAGGGGTGTGCAGAGGGGAGTGTAACGAATTTACGCGCATGAAAATACGCTCCGCGAATAAACGTAGTTCTAGATCTACCCCAATGGCTTTTTGTGGCAACCTGCTGCATTTAGCTTTTTTGGTAGGTGTATTAAAAAAATCATTGCATTAAACAAAAAATAGTTTTATTCTACCATAATGCTTTTGTTATTTTTATAACAATTCTTTAATTTGCTAAACCAATCAAAAATAAATTAACAATAAAATATGTATAGCCATAACTGCTTTGAAACAACATTTGTGAATCTTACATGTGTTATGGCTATGATATAGTGAAATAAAATTGGAACATAAGAACCAACATACAATAATGTTTTAGCAGCAGAATATATTTGAATAAATCCACACAAAATGGCTCCCAAATGCCTGCAAACAAAGTTTTGACTCACTGACAAGTTCAGCTAACCTGATCAAAATGAAAGCACTCAGGAAGTGACCTGCATTGAAATAGTGTCTGTGATGTGAACTCTCGCGATTTTACAGCTAAAACTGGCAATTTTTACCCAAACACCGGCAAGTGTAAAGGAAAACATTATTTCAACATTGAGGACTGTATTCACACTAAAGTAAGTGTAGAATCTACGGGCCTGATCCAGCCCTACACAGCCCGGCGGTAATATGCCGGGCTGAAAAGCCAACCTGCGCATGCACCGTCCAGGTGTTGGCCGTCGTTACTACGGAAATGCCCGATCTACGATAAGGCGTCCGTAGTATCACCGTAGTAACGGCTGAGGGGGCGTCCCTCGCCATTACTATGCACATGTTAGTGTAGGTGGGCGGGGGGACGTAGTTTAATGAGGGAGGAAGGGAGGAGTATTAGGTGATACGCTCCTGTGTGAGTGTATCTTCCCTCGCTTAGGCAGGGTGAAGTTAAGATAGCCTTTATCCGGCATTAGCAAGGGAAAATACGCTCGCACAGGGGGAAGTGTCGGGGGGAGTGCACGCCAATACGCTGTGCTTTACTAAGCACAGCGCATCGGCGTAAATCTGGATCAGGCCCTACGTGCGTATTTTTTTACGAGTAGTTAAACTGCGCATGCCCAGAATCCAAATTTATGCACATAAATCATGGACAACAGATTCAAAAACAAGGATGTCTGACTTGGGACTGATCCAGTTTAATGAGTGATGATGCATTGTTTAGGTCCAGATTGCATGGCAGGGACTGATAACAACTGTGCTTTTGTGCAGTCTTTGATAGTTTTATTATATGCGCTGGCCCTAAGTCCCCAGGTTAAAGCTGTGTAGGAACAGTAAACTAAGCCTGAACTGAACTCTGCCGATGACAGGCCCAGAAACTGAGCTTTTTATACTGCCCCTGTCCCCTGACCTAGACCTGCTTTTCTTAGAGCATTTGTGGTGCTTGCGGGAGGAGGATTAAGATGATGTAGAATTGATGTAAGAAGAAGTGTTGTGGCGTGCAGTGCTTGGGTTTGATTTACCAACCACCTTGTGAGGAATGCTTTCTGCCTCTGTGGGTGGTTCTGCCACTGTCACTGGAGGTATCGACACTTCCGGCTGCAGTGGTTCCGCCTCCGAACTCAAACAACTGGGTTGGTGGGTGTGGTCATTGTTTCTGGACCCACTCCTTGATCTTGTCTTTTCTTCTGACTAATGCAGGCCTAAGAAGAAACTGCCTGTATATTTAAATAAAAGGGCTGGCGGCATTGTCCTTAGAGCTACAGGCGGAATTTTACGGAGGGTGAGCGGGCCCTATGGCAAAATTTGGGGCTACGTGTAGATGATCGACCCCTGCTGCTCCTATGATTGCGGAACCTGTGTCTGGTGGTATGCTCATGTGGTATACTGGTGCTGCTGATTAGGTGGGGAGTCTGTGTGAGTGACACCAATAGAAGTGATTGTAATGATGATCTCTGCTGCTACATAAACTGGACTCATTATGTGAGCAGGGTTGTGACCCATGGTGACAATTATGGCTGACAATGTTAAGCTGCCTGTGGCCCCTTTTCTTTTTGGAGCCCCGTCCTTGTCCCCCACTAGTTTGCCTGGATCTGGAATGTTTATTATAATGGTGCGGGGGGTGGCTGGGAGTATGATTTGATCGCAGTTTGATATGTATTTTAGTAAATGGACAAAGAGACTCATGACCAGATTTACTAAGCTATGGGTTTGGAAAAGTGGAGATGCAACCAATTAGATTCTAGCTTTCACTTTCCTATTACATACTAGAGAATGTCAGTTAGAATCTATAGGTAACATTTCCACTTTTCCAAACCCGCAGCTTAGTAAATCTGGCCCTCAAAGTCAAGACTTGCCTTAACTCAAAATGCTCTGCAGGCTCCATTGCTTGTTCATTTTTTAAAAGCCTGAACTTTTCTGGAGACTTTAGCACAGGCCTCATGGAGGACGGTAAATTTGGGTAAAACACAGTGGGGTTTTACTTGCAGCTGATGTGTTCATCAGGCAAAAGTAGCAGTCTGTGCTGAGGTCTTTCAGTTCTCCACAAATAATTGGAATAGCAAAATTCAGGTGTCAAGAACCCTTTGAATCCAAAAGTAAAGCTCATAGCATTGCTTCAGGAGTGGAGTTGTGCAGCGTTTCTGACATTTAAACGTAACCGCAACACAGATGTTGCAAAATGATGTTAACACAGCTTCTAGACATTGGTCAATACAGCAGAGCCACACAGTGCAGCATTCACCACTACCTCTGAGGACAAATGTGACGATCCGTGCAACTATATTATAGCCCAATCCTGATGGTCAACACAAGTGGACCAACAAGTACAGGGCCCTAAAATCTGTTTAACGACCCTTGCAATGCCAGACTCACTTGACCCAGACACTGGGTAAGTTCAATAAAAGTCTATAAACAGGTCATATAGCACAATATTGGCTCTTAAAGAGGGCATAACTTCAAAATTGAGGGTGATGGGAAGAATCAATGGCCACTCTTGAAGTCATGCCCTCTTTAAGAGCCAATATTGTGCAGAGAATACACATATAATAAAACATGAGGAGCCCTGTGACAAAATCATTGTCAACAGTGTTATTATTTGATCTTAAAAGCCTTTTTGATAAAGAGGTTACAGCTTCATTCTAAGTCTTTGAATTTCCAAAATTTGCATATTATCACTTCCTTGTGGATTTTGAAATGCTTTGCTATTAATTATATGTTGCAATGGTATGTTTCTTGTTTTGTAATTTTGGAAACTCCGGTAATTATGTAATGACCTTTGTTTATAAAGCAAATAACTATGTATACTTCAGAATATTAAAGCCACACGGACTTTTCTTGAAACGTTAGAAGAGCGCTGTCATTAACTGAGGAAGAACTGGAGGTATAACTGGTGAGTTTACAAATTGATGCTTACACTAATCTTTTGTTAATGTATAAGACATAAGTATGTAACACATTAATGGTCACGTACATGAATTGCTATTGTCAGCTGGATAAAATGTACAGCATCTGCTTGTCCAAAATTTTGTTTATGTAGCCCATGAGAGAGAGAGAGAGAGTGAGAGAGAGATGAGGGGGGAGGGTGTATGGGGGCATTGTCAGTCCGCTGCCAGAAATGGCTGCTTTAGAAGTAGAGAGACAGTCGAAAGCTCATTTTTCGTCTGTCTGTGTTTCAAACCCCAGCTGCCGCCTGCCGAACCCGTCGCACTTGCTGCAGAACCCACTGAAGAGGTGGGTAGCTTTTTCGGGGAATTTTACTCGGGAGGTTTAGGGTCATGAAAGGGGCGGGTTACGGTTAGGGTCAGCCTACAGGTAAGGGAGTCAAGGTTTATGCTGCTGGGAGAGATGAGGGGGGAGGGAGTATGGGGGCATTGTCAGTCTGCTGCCAGAAATGTCTGTTTTAGAAGTAGAGAGACAGTCGAAAGCTCATTTTTCGTCTGTCTGTGTTTCAAAACCTAGCTGCCGCCTGCCAAACCCGTCGCACCCGCTGCAGAACCCACTGAAGAAGTGGGTAGCTTTTTCGGGGAATTTTACTCGGGAAGTTTAGGGTCATGAAAGGGGAGGGTTACGGTTAGGGTCAGCCTACAGGTAAGGGAGTCAAGGTTTATGCTGCTGGGATGGGAGGCTTAGGGTCAGGATGCGAAGAGGGGAGTCTTAGGGTTAGGCTGCAGGGAAGAGAGGGTTAAGGTAAGGCTAAAGGGAAGGGAGTGTTTGGGTTAGGGTAATGGAAGGCCGTTCGCAACCCACACCACACTCCATCTAAACTGAGCTAGGGAGTTCAAATAGTATTCAATTTTTTAAGATGTTTTCACATAAGTATAGCCTAGCAAATACTCATAAAAAATGTTTTAATTATTATTGTTTCAACATAAGTTGTAAAACCAAAAATATTATACTTTTTTTTTTTACAATGAAAAAATTTAATTTTTTAATAAGATTATAAAGAAGGAACAATGAAATGACTCAAATTAGTGCTATGATTAAATTGTGTTTATGATCTTTATTAATTGTTCTTGACTATTAATATATAATCAAAATAAATGTAGTCAGTATTTTATAGCTCATTGAAGTGTGTGCATTTACATTTTGAAAGGTCTTGTGTATGTAAAAGGAGTTTCCAAGGTCCCTCTGAAATAATTTAATCACATCCCTCAAAAGACAGGGGATCTTAATCTAAAACTAGTCTTGATATTAGAAGAGGTAGAAAATTAAGTGATTATTACAGATATATGTAAAGGATGCATTCTTTATGCATACTATTTCATATTCTCGATGCTTACATATTCAATAAGATGTGAACGCAATGGACACATTTGCCAAGCTTGCCCCATAATGAATGATAAGTGCTCAATCAGCTGACACATCTGTATATGATATATATGTTATGATATAATCTACAACACGGAAAAACTGTTATTTCTACTTGTCAGACGTGGAAAAAAAGCAGATGGTATGCAATATTACATAACCTCATTAAAGGCTCAGATCTTAACATTACAATAAACAAAACAAATTTTACTTAAAAACGTTGAACCACAACTCTTAACCTTTTCTTATTTCTATTTCAAAATACAGGCACAGAAAAAGTTATCCGCACAACATTAGAAGTAGTGGCTACAAGAAAGCCATGGATCTGGGCCAGACAAATAACACTGCCCAAAATGATTCCTATTTTCCATATATATATTTTACAGTAACATCTTTTGCTGCATTAGGCATCTGCCTGATTGGCTTAGTGGGGAACATTATTTTATTTTGGCGTGTTTGCTTCAAGATCTCAAGGAACAATTATACCATTTATATTATCAACCTGGCAGTGGCTAATTCCATATTTTTAGTATTCAGTGCTATATTACTGATGCTGACTATTAATTCAATGATTGGCATATATCCTGATTTTCATGGAAAGGAGAAGCTACATTTATTTGTGGAAATATGTTATGACAGCATACGATATTCAGGAATGTTCATCCTTACAGTCATCACCTTGGAAAGATGTATCTCCGCCTTGTTTCCATTATGGTACCAAAGTCATCGGCCTCAGAACCTGCCCACTATTATATGTGTCGTCCTTTGGACCACTGGATGCCTGGAAAGTCTTCTAGAGAACTTAGTGTGTAAACCAGAAGGTTTTTTCAGTCAGACCTCAGAGTGTACAGGGGTAGAGATCATGACTTTTGTTTTAGCCGTTGGTTTCTGCCTCCCAATTATGGTCCTTTCAAGTCTTACCTTACTTGTCAAAATGTGGAGAAAATCCAATCAACAGGTTTCAAGAGAGCTGTATGCATTTGTTATTGTAGCAGTTATTGTGTTTATCTTATTTGTCATCCCATTTTATTTTTTATGGTTACTAATGTACTTTCAGATGTTGCCAACTGGTATTCTAACAATCAGTCTGTTCTTTGCCAGTATCTACTTTTCAGTTCTAAATTGTACCCTCAATCCTTATATTTATTTTTATAGTGAAAGAAAGTGGACACTATCATCATTAAAGCTGAAAACAATAAATAACACAGATGCAACTTCATGTAACAGAAATGTAAATGTAATAGGCTGAAAATTGTAAAATAAATGTTTGTTAATTCGTCTCACATTTCATGGCTCTGTGTTCCTGCATTCTGACCCTGTGTAGATAAGGAAATCTATAGTAAGTACCTTTCACAATCCTGTCTTGGTGAGAAGTAAATTTGACAAGCACATTCAATACAAGAAAAAAGTCAGCAAAAATCATCATATGATAATCAAGTATGGAATTGCTTCCATTGCTTCTTAATCTATTTATGTTTTGATATTGCTTATCGATTCTACTAGTAGTGAGCAGGGAAGAAAGACAGATTTGAACATATCTGGGTGACCTATAATGGATCCAAAGGCACATGCAACTGCAGCTATTCATTCATATACAGGCATGACATGTTAAACATAAATAAATAAATCAGACTCTGGTATAGCGCTGGGGGTGGTTCGCTGCTTTTATACACCCACCTGAGGACCTACCAATCCTCTGGGAATTGGATTATAAAAAATATAAATAATGGTGGGTGTAGTAAAGCGCTGAACCATGCAACATATCTGGCTATAATGGATCCAAAGGCACATGCAACTGCAGCTATTCATTCATATACAGGCATGACATGTTAAACATAAATAAATAAATCAGACTCTGGTATAGCGCTGGGGGTGGTTCGCTGCTTTTATACACCCACCCCACCATCAACCAATCCTCTAGGGCATAGACAATAAAAATAAACTAATGGTGGGTGTAGTAAAGCGCTGGACCCTGCACATACAGTGTTGGTAATAGTGATGGTGATAATAACCGATAATGGAAAAAACGGGGTAAGAAGGGGGGAGTAAGTGAGTGTCAAACGTGATAAACACTCTAATGGAGAGGAACAAACTCCTAAGTGATAACACACTAATGAATGAAAAGTGACTCCAATGCAAATAGTTCCAATGAAAATGGTATTAAGGGCAAGTCTTCTTAGTGATACCACACTAGTAGATGAAAAGGCCTAGATGATCCCGATGCATATAACGATTACCGCCAAGAACATACCGAGGGGGAAACAAATAAATAAAAAACGGTTTTATTACATGTCCAATACAACAAAATATAAACTAAAAGCCAGCTGTACCAGAAACGATGTCCGTATAGGTGGTAGCAGAGAGACGGCAGTGTAGATGACAATCCCGGGATTCCTGCCGTTAGAGCTGCTATTCCGTCCTCGGTCATCGTCCTGGGTCCACGCTGGATGCTGCTTTGATCGACGCGTTTCGGACTGTTAGCCCTTTCTCAAGATCTGTGCAGCACCAATGCCGTCCAAGGGTTTTTATGCACGATAACAAGGTTCCGGAGCAAATTACTAATGAGGGGGTGTGTCTCATCTATTACCAACACTGAGCGGTGCTGAAAAAAGTCCCTCTACCTAAGTATCTAAGTGCAACATAAGAAAAAATGGTGGTGGATGCAATCTTAAACTACTATGGGAATCTGACTGATTAATCGGGGTATCTACCGAGGGGAGGAAAGATTAAAAGGGGCATGAACGGATGTCCACTCCGGACCTTTAAACTTGGGTAATGAAGGTTCACTTAACCCATGGAGTGGGTAAATGATACCTAAAGATGATTCTATATAAAGATTGCAAATCAGACGACCATTAACCCCATATTGCACTATATATACTTGTATTGACAACCTACATTAATTCCATAAAAATCAATGAAAATACAAATGTAAAAACAGATCTATATAGACAATCTCGGTCTGATCTAAAATGATACTCCAAATTTGGAGACATAAAATGGGAATCAACCACAGGAATCAATAATTAACAATTATTAACAATTAATTAACAATTGGATACTAGAAATCCATTAAAATATTAAA
>WWET01006439.1:0-17733 GCA_011038615.1 Limnodynastes dumerilii
CACTACAAGGGTGGTAGATAAGTGGAATAGCCTTCCATCTGAGGTGGTAGAGGGTAACACAGTAGAAAAGTGTAAACATGCATGGGATAAATATAAGGATATCCTAAAGTAAATAGTGTCTAGGGTAAATATAGTTTTAAATAAACAACTGGGCAGACTGGATGGGCCATGTGGCTCTTATCTGCCGTCACTTTCTATGTCTCTTTGTATACTCACCCATTCATAAAAAAAAATTCTGAAATGGCTCTCATTTGAAATAGGGACAACCGAAAAACAACTTTCGCCTGTCCCTACTTCGCAATGAAAGGCTTCGTAGTGGGGACTCGCAATGCTATATATTACTGGGCACTATGGATTGGATTCACAACCCCGAAATTTTTTACTTACGTGCCTATTTTTCAGATTATAGATACTATGCATTTATTTACCCTATCTATGTAGTGTTTTGTTACGTAGATTGCATACATGTGGTCTTTAAAGACCGCATGTACGCAATCTACGTAACAAAACGCTACGTAGAGCGTAAAATAGTTACTATGCATGTAGCTTAGTAGCTATAATAAAAATAGGCACGAAAGTAAAAAATTTCGGAGTTATGAATCCTGCAGTATGTGACTACTGTTTATGATGGGGCATTATGTGACTACTGTTTATGATGGGGCATTATGTGACTACTGTTTATGATGGGGCACTATGTGACTACTATTTATGATGAGGCATTATGTGATTACTATTTATGATGGGACACTATGTGACTACTATTTATGATGGGGCACTATGTGATTACTATTTATGATGGGGCACTATGTGACTAATATTTATGATGGGGCACTATGTGACTACTATTTATGATGGGGCACTATGTGACTACTATTTATGATGGGGCACTATGTGATTACTGTATATGATGGGGCACTATGTGATTACTATATATGACGGGGCACTATGTGATTACTATATATGACAGGGCACTATGTGATTACTATATATATATACAGCGATTTGTATGTTCTACCTTTTCTAAATCACAATGCCAATTGTAAAAACAGCGATTTAGAAGAGGCAGCATTTGGGAGATTTTATGTCTAGTTTCTTTAGTAAATCCAGCGATTAGAAAATCGCTGAAAAATCTCCCAAAAAACTGTATTTTTTTAACAGTTACCCCTTAGAAAATCTGGCCCATGATGTCTTAGCTAACTGCCAGTTTTTGCATCTTGGCCTCCAGCAGACAATCTCCATAGGTCTAAAGGCCGGGAATTAAGACACAATTTCTAAATTCCGTTGCCCTATTGCAATGACTTCTGGAAATAAATCGGGGAGATTGCCAAACACTTCAGGGAGTTGGGGAGTCTCCCTGATATTCTGGCAGAGTTGACAACTATTATATCAATATCAATAGACAGACAGAAAGACAGAGATAGATAGTTTGTTTTGGCCTGAT
The DNA here is from genome assembly GCA_011038615.1 of Limnodynastes dumerilii. Classification (NCBI taxonomy): domain Eukaryota; kingdom Metazoa; phylum Chordata; class Amphibia; order Anura; family Limnodynastidae; genus Limnodynastes; species Limnodynastes dumerilii. The sequence goes on from WWET01006439.1 coordinate 1,442, forward strand.
GGATCCGATGGACATTTAGAAGCTACTGCGGGACGACTTATGAACTGCATTCATGAGCAAGCTCAACAGATGGGAGATCTTAAATCCTCATTGAGTTCTCTAGCTACACTCAACCCAGCCATGTCTGCTTCCCTGGTATCACCTTCCAGATTATGCCTTCCTGCCCCAGAAAAATACAATGGAGACCCTACAGCTTGTCGTGGCTTCTGAACCAGTGCAGCATACATTTTGAGTTACAGCCTGAAATTTCTTTGACTGAAAGGTCCAAGGTTGCCTATATAATTTCTTTGCCATACGGTCAAGCCTTGTCCTGGGCTTCTTCACTTTGGAAAAAGTCAGATCCCCTGCTCTCAAATCTTGGAGATTTTCCTGGCAACCTTCTGAAAAAATTTAGATGAACCTGGCCGTACCACTTCAGCCATATCTGACATCCTTCGTCTGCGCCAAAGTAATTATCAGTGGGGCTATATGTGGTCCAGTTCTCATCTGAGCTAGCATGGAGTGAGGAACCCTGATTGCAACTTTCTGGCAGGGTCTTGCTGACCACATCAAAGATGAACTGGCCCACCACTTTGAGTGAACTCATATCCCTGAGCAATTGTGTTGACCTTTGCCTCCAAGAACATGGTCAGGAAAAGAGAAGGCCACAGTATTCAAAGTCAGTTTCTTATCTGCCAGGTCTCCAAGCCCTCTGCCAGAGGAACCTATGCAACTAGGTAGCACCCATCTGACACCCGAGGAACATGAACGATGCATCAAGGATAAATTATGACTGCATTGTGGCGAGGAAAGCCACTTTGTTCAAGCATGTCCCAAATGCACGAGGAAACAGGCATCCATAGCTGACAATCAGAAAGTCAGATTAGGAATGATTGATCGTTCTAAGACTGTGTCTTATTGGCCACTCTTCTGTGCTCTCAAAGGTCTTCTGAACTTTGTGTCCTCCTGGATTCTTGAGCAGCTGGAATCTTTATTTCTGCCAAAGTAGTGAAAGATTTTGCTATTCCTACAGAAATCATTGTTCCACACATATGCCTTACTGTGGTAAATGGAAGCCGCATTCCTGGAGGAACTATTACCCATCAAATTTGTCCTGTGTTTCTTAAAATCTGAACTTTTCATTCTGAGATTATTTCCTTCTTGATTGTTCCAGAGGTCAGTTATCTTCCCGTGCTCGGGTTACCTTGATTGCTGCATCATAATCCCCATTTTGATTGGTCTTCTTCCCAAGTTCTTTCATGTGGGGGAGTTTCCTACTACAAAAAGTGTCTTACTTGTTACGGTACCCCGGAATTACCTGGACTGAGAACCGGTTTGACCGTGGGTGAGAGAAGGAAATGCTACAGCACACCAGGATTACCCATACAGAGAACCGGAGTGGCTGTGAGAGAGAAACAGACGGGCAATCCCACCTGGGCGCAGAGCCTGAATTCCGGACCTGGTCTTCGCTAGAGCCCCTGATGGTGGGGACAGACTGGAACTGCAAGGAACCCGTCAGGATGCGGGACCAGACGGGTAACTCCCGGGAGAGGAGGTTAGAAGGAAAAGTGGAAATAAGTGGTAAGGCAGTTGGAATGGGGAGTAAGCAGGAAATAGATCGGACTGGAAGAGACCGGCCCGAGACAAACCACAAAGAACATAAAACAGAGACCAAGGACATAGGAGGGTAAACGAGACTGACTGGACTTACTGACGGACTAGGGCAAACACTCACCTACACACACCAGCGGGACCCCTAAGGGTAGCACAGACACTCACACAGGGAAAGTCAAGAATAAAATACAAAGGGTTAATATGATAAGGAGGGGGAAGAGGTAATGGAACAGGCAGGAGAGCAATAAAGGAACTAGGCAGGATAACGCTGGGTCAATCAGGAATCAGAACAATAGCAGGAGGCAAGGAGAGAGAAAGTAATCAGGCAGGCACACACTCTGAAGTAGTAATCTATAACCGGCATCTGCCAGGAGGCAGTGCCAGACTTATATAGAGGCTGCTAACCTCTGATAGGCTAGCAGCTGAGTGTCCTCCAATAGGAATGTTTACTGGGCAAAAGGGAGATGATGTGCTGTTGCAGGGATGGAAGCGCGCGCCCGCTGGAGCCTCCGGCGGTGCTACACGTGTCGTTTGTTTATATGCCATGATTGGCATGTCGGCCGGAGCGGGGAGCAAGGAGAGGCAAATGGTGAGTGACAGCCGCTGCACGGAGGACCCGGAGAGGTAAGTTTTGCCGCATGTAACATTACTCAAGTTACTCCTCAATTCTTTACTTCAGTTCAATAAAAACTAGTCTTCCTATAAAATATTCTGTATTTCAGAATGCCATCAATGAGAAAGCTGCCATGTCTTATTTCCCAGTTGGGGAGTAGAATCGTCCTAGTGAACCCATTCCTGATATTAAATCGCTGTGCAGCAGAACTTATCCTTTGTCATCCCAAAGTCCAATTTTAAATATATCCTTTTGTATCCTTATATTCATATATATTTTTGGAGCCTAAAACTTGCATGAATCCATAAGAGGTCTAAATTCAGCCCAATGTCTATGAATTGTAAAGTCAACAGTTTACCTCGTACTCTGACAGAAGAAGTTTCTACCAATATTAAGTCTGCTTTCATCACTGTTTCTATCCGTGTGACTTTTGCCAGTTCTGTGAAGTCTCCTTCTTCTAGAAAAACATTGGTATCTAAATCTTCTCATTGCCTTAAAGGACCAGCTCTAAAGCTCCATTCAAGGTTCTCTCATAAGGCACATCAAGGGTGAACGGTGGCCACCCGTAAAGGAGGGAGTACTGTCACAAAATGTGTGACTTACCGCATGAGATGCTGCCTGTCAGCAGCACTTTCCACCTGCCTTGCCTTTGGTCCATGGGCACCGCCATCTTGGATCCAGTCACATGATGCGCTCTAGCCAACTGGATCTCTGTCCAAGGAATCATGTGACCAGGCTATCCAATACTGGTCAGGAGCGCTCTATTTAAACCTGCAGTCCTATGCCAGAACATTTTGATCTTTAAGATGCCTGGTTGCTGTAGTGCTGCGCTGCTACTGTTTCTATGCTGATCCTGTTCATGTCTATGCTGATCCAGTTCATGCCTAGTCCTGATCCAGGTCAAGTCCATTCCTGTTCCAGTCCAGGTCAAGTCCAGTCCAGGTCAGGTCAAGTTCAGTCCAATCTTGGTCCAGTTCAGGTCAAGTCATGTCCAGACCAGTTCTGGTCCAGTCCAGGTCAAGTCTAGTCCAATCCAATCCTGGTCCAGTCCAGGTTCAGTCAAGTTCAGTTTAGTACTGGTCAAGTTCAGTCCTGTCCTGTCCTGGTCCAGTCTAGGTGAAGACCAGTCCAGTCCTGATCCAGTCAAGCTTAAGTGAAGTCCAGTCCAATTCTGGTCAAGTCCAGGTCAAGTCCATTCCAGTCCTGTTCCAGTCCAGGTCAAATCAAGTTCATCCAATCCAGGTCAGGTCAAGTCAAGTCAAGTCCAGGTCAAGTCCAGTCCAGTCCTGATCCAGTCCAAGTCATGTCCAGTTCTGTTCAATTCAAGCCCAGTCTAGGTTAAGTCCAGTCCAGTCCTGGTCTAATCCAGCTTAAGTGAAGTCCAGTCCAATTCTAGACAAGTCTAGGTCAAGTCCAGTCCAGTCCTGTTCCAGTCCAGGTCAAGTCAAGTTCACCCAGTCCAGGTCAGGTCAAGTCCAGTCTAGGTCAAGTCCAGTCCAAGTCAAGTCAAGTCATGTCCAGTTCAGGTCAAGTCAAGTCCAGTCCAGGTTAAGTCCAGTCCAGTCCAGTCCTGGTCTAGTCCAAGGCAAGTCATGTCCAGTTCAGGTCAAGTCCACTCCAGTCCAGGTTAAGTCCAGTCCAGTCCAGTCCTGGTCCAGTCCAAGGCAAGCCATGTCCAGGTTAAGTCAAGGCTAATTCAGTCCTGGTCCAGTCCAGTCCAGTGAAGCTTATCAAGTCAATTCCAGTCCTGGTCAGATCCAGTCCAGTTTAGCTTGCCAAGTCTAAATCCAGTCCTGGTCAAGTCCAGTTCAGTCAAGCTTACCGAGTCCAATTCAGTCCTTGTCAACTCCAGTCCAGCCTGCCTTGTCTAGTCTAGTCAAGCTTGTTTCTTCCAGTCCAGCCCAGCCTTGCCTTCCTTGTCCAGTCCAGTCAAGCCAGCCTTGTCCAGTCCAGTCAAGCCAATTTGTTCAGTCATGTCAAGCCTTGCTATGTTTTATCAAACCCTTTGCCCACTAACACATGAGCAGATCAACCCTCAAACTCTCTAGCTTCCAATACTTCGCTGAATACCCAACTATGTCAGTCATAGATAGATGGATAGATAGATAGATAGATAGATAGATAGATAGATAGATAGATAGATAGATATAGAGATAAATATATATAATAAACTGTACTCACATGAGTGCCACTCAGAGACTGTGAGTACAGTTTATTATATGAACCGTCTGGTTAGAGGTGGGCACCTGAGCACATACATATATATGTGCAATATTGGAGTGCTATATTCCTGTGATTTGCAATATATATATAGTTAGAGAGTGTATATCCAATGAATAAAGTCAAAAGACTTATTGCAAATAGTTGCCCAATGGGCGATTTATTAAAACATGTTAATTATAACATATTTTTTCCTTATTTACCTTATTCTGTCTGTATTACTGTACTCCTACGGAGTTATGAACACAGGCCCCTGCATTAGATCTGGATACATTGTAATGGCTTAAGCTAGCTCCTACTGTACAGTTCAAATCCCTTTCCCTCCCACCTTCTATACTCACAGTATGCAACCCACCCGATCCTTTTCCACTGTCAGAAAGGCTTCCAGGACCAACCCTGAGTATCGTGCAGGAAGCTTTATTATGCAGCTTAGGTGTTTTCCATTTTTATGTTATGCATGCGGTTTAATTTACATTCAGATAAAATCTGCATCAAGCTCATACATAAATATAAATATATATATATATTTTTTATTTTATTTTTTTTTACTCTTTTTATTGGAGCATGTGTAGTACAGTAAACATTGTGCATATACAGTAACGCATCAAAAGATTACATATTATAGAGACAGTGCTAATGTGTAAACATAAAGACACATATTGCATATACAGGAACATGTCGAAGGGTTGTATGTTATTTAAGGAGTGCCATCATGTAAACATAGAAATATTTGGTCGGAATAGACCTTTCTAGTCAGTATAATAACACTTGGGAGCAAAATGGCATGGAAATAGTTAACAGCAGTTTTTCTAAGTGCAGATACTTTAGAACTAGACATATAAGTATCACAATGCACACAGTAGAATGTCCCCCAGGCCTGAGTCGCTATCTTTAAAGCATTGCCTAAGAATCAGTTAAATGTATTGGTGGGTCAGAAAGAACCAGGTGTGTACTGAACCAATGGGTGAAATGAAAGCAGGTGTGTATACTGAGCCTAATTGAGGTTGGCAACGTGGTAATAAAACTTTCCCACAATTTTAACATTTTTTCAATATTGTGTTTTTACATGTGTAATGATCACATTGGCTGAAGGGTCTTATTAAGGGGGTCTGTGTATGTAGTGAATCTGAGTTTTGTGCAGCATTATTTAGCTTATACAAACATTTTTGAAGAATGCACATGCTCAGATAATGAATTTAGGCAAATGCATGAATTGGTAAGTTCCACAGAACTGAGACATACACAGCGTTACAATGAAAGGGTGGTGTGGTTTGCTTCATTATTAGGTCAGGCATGTGTGTGATATCAATTGGAATGTACGCAATTGCGCACTTTAAAGAGTATCGCCTTGCACCTGCCTGCTTTAGTGAAAGAATGTACACACACATTATAAATGCTGGGCGACTTTACTAAAGTAGCTCTTTATTGCACACTAATTGCACATACATTGCATAATTATACTCTATATCATGCAATCTATGGACCTGATTCAGAGTTTTAGCGGATGCGCAAGTCGCAACCGTTAAAACGTTCTATTCAGAGGTGCGTTTCTGAAGAAACACGCACCTCTGAATTGGCCGTATTTAAAAAAAAAAAAAGCAGTCGGAGCCATAATTGCTCTGACCGCACGGCTTGTTTTAAAATGGTTTGTTTCTTGCAAACCAATTAACCCCTTTTCCCGCCTACCCCGCTGCCGCGAGAGAACGAGTGTCAGAGTTCTTGTTTTCTCGATAATTCTTACAGTGCCCAAAGGGTATAATACACCCCAATGACAGTAGACCTGTCATTAGCGCCGGGATGTCCTAGCGCCGGGATGTCCCATCAGAGCAGGTAAGTATGTTTTTTCTTAATTTATGTGGGCATTTTTTGGGGAATTTTTTTTTTTTAATGGGCACATGGCACTGGTTTTTTTATTTCAAGTATGTAGACACTTTTTTTTTTTTTTTTAAAAAAGGGGACAAGGATTTTTTTTTTTTTTTATTTTTTTTTATCGGGCACAATATTATGTTACTGGTAATTGTAAATATTTTACCTATGAGCTTTTGTTGGTATATTTAAGTGTCTCTTGTTTTTCAGAAACTGCTTTTCTCACTTGGGGGCTCATTTCTGTATTATGCAGATCACTTCAAACTGTACAGTGGATTCTGTGCAAATCACATAAAAGTGCAAAAGGTTCTAGAAAAAGGTAACTGAATGTATAAAGTGTCATGCTCATCATGGACCATATTCACACCTAAGAAGCTGATGCTTCTTAGGTGCGTATTACTCCGTATGAAGCCACTGCGCACGTGTGGTCATATAGACTATGCAATTAGTGTAGTGGGTTCCGTCCGGATATCTACTACGTGCGATATGTGAAGACCGCACGTCATTTTTAAGGTAACAGGTGGCGTGCCGGGGTTTGGTATGTAAAGTGTGTGGGGGAGGGATGTAAATTAGGCTGGGCGTGAGGGCTGGGCAATCTACAAACAGGTAGTTAAGGTTGCCCTATGGCACTTGTAAGTGCTGTTAGGCACTTAAAAATGGGGGTGGGGCTGGAGATTGGAGATGGGAATCAGGTGCGGTTATTTATGTGTGAATCCGGTCCCATGTGTTTTACTGTATTACTTACACCCTCAAAATACATATAACAATACCATTTTACATGTATTTTTCTGCAGCTAGAACAGATCCTGCATTTAAGGATTTTTTGGATGCCAGGAACCCAACAAAACAGCATTCCTCTACTTTGGAGTCATACCTTATAAAACCTGTGCAAAGGGTGTTGAAATACCCCCTCTTGTTGAAAGAGTTGGTATCCTTAACAGACAATGAAAGTGAAGAGCATTACCACCTTACAGGTACTTTTATGTCTAATGTTTTATAGTGACTACCAGTGACTAAGTATTTACTGTTATACAGTTACTGATATAGAAAGACAAGAGTCAAATTAATAACTACTGTAGTAAGTGCAGCCTTGTGTTTTCTTGTTACTGTTAATAAATGAATAACAAGTGCTTTGCTCAACAATAACTGGAATACTTTTTTCAAGGGACCTTGGTAATATATCTTAATTTGTGTACATCTTAATGGGAAACATATGTTGGTAGGAGATGTTATGGCCTAGCTGTCAATACTGATGACCTTTAATTGGAGCAGTTGCTAAACTTTTAAGCCACATGGACATGTTCCTGCTTCTCTTTTACTTTATCTTTGCAAATATGAAAGTTCCTGACTCCTTGTGTCTGGGAATTGATGAGAAAATTTTAGATATCTGTTTTGTCTGGCTGCTCCATCTGCGGTATTGGCCTTTTTACATCTATACAGTATATTCCATGAACCTTCTAGTTTAAGTAATGGTGAGAAGTGGCAAATGCAGGATTTAAAAGGGGGGTTTCCAATGTTTGTAATACATGCAATGTATATTAGGGGTCTGCACAAGGCACAATATATAAAGTGGCAATATATAAGCTGTCTAGTTATGGCACATACTATAATATATTGGGCATATATTAGGCTTTGAGAAGGGCACACTATATGCAGTACACAGTATGCCATTCCCAGACCCCTATTATATCCTGTTTATATTATGGTATTTCCAATACCCAGACCTATAATATATCCTCTTAAATTATAGTATGTGCCAATCATATAATATAGATAGATAGATATAGAGATATATATATATTATAATTATATAATATTTCCAGCTCTCTGGTGGGATTCCTCCTACCCCCCAGTGAAACCACACCCCTCTCTAAATCCGCACATGGAAGCCACTCCCCTTTACTAGGCACCCAAAAAGCCACACCCCTTTTTCAAATTTCCTATTTTTATTTCATTTTTTTTTTTTTTATAATCATTGTGGAATGTTTTCAGAAACCCTCGTGGGTGCACCATTAAATAGACCAATAGACCGGATCTAGACCTAAGTTTGCAGCACAGGCTTATGTACTCTACGTGTGTTCCTAGATTCTGTACATGTGAGGGTAGTGCAGCCCCCATTCACTCCCCTCCCATGTCCATGCCCCGAACCCTTCCTTAACTGTTACACACCCTGCACCCTGTGTGTAACAGAGGATCATAAGAAGGGCTTAGCCAAGCATTTACTTACGATATCATTACCTCACCCCACCCATTATGAATATACAAATGAGTTACTTTGTATAATTGAGGAACGTTCATAGTACATGCTGATCATACCCGTCATGCACAGCGCGATCGCACTAAGTACCCTGTCGTGTGGACTTCTGTCTACACCTGAAGAGGCTTTACAAGAGAGGGAGTAGGTGGACCTAGACCAAACACATCAGAAAAGGCAAAAAAGAATGTATTGTGTTAGCACTCAGATCGGATCTAATTGATTTTATTTCTTATTATCTTTAAAATATCCACTTCATGAAACATACAATACTGATTCATGTGATATGGAAACTAGAAATGGTAAAAATGTATTATTTGGGTGTTAAAATATTTAGTTTGGGTCCAGACCTAATTAAGTTTATTATACCTACTATTATACCTACCAAGGCCGGTGGGACCCGCTCCGCTGCATAGGCGCTCACCCCCCTGCTCCCTGGGGGAGTCCCACGATATAACACTGAGCGTTAGTACGCTCAGCGCTACATCGTAGGTCTGGATCAGGCCCAAGGACACTATTGTATAGTGGTGGCTATGATTTGCATTGTTTTATTGTGGTTACAATTGTGTTGTATGATGACGCTTACTAAAGTTTGCAGGGGGGCGCAGAACACCCTAGCACCAGTCCTGTTTGCAAGCATGTGTCTTAAAGAAGAAGGAACAAAATGTATTTTGGATGTATACCCTAGGCTTAATCCGGGTCTACATTAAATGGTATATAATCCTGCCACGGAACAATCTGTGATATTCTGGCAATTGCTCCTCTAATGCCATCATTTTACCCACAACTATACAATAAAGAGGCATTACCTATATAAGCAAAAACAAATGACAAAATAATTTAAAAAAACACTGTGTTATAGCATTATTTATAGATATTTACACTTTTGTGTTAGTATCTCTATACTACCCTTCTTTAGTTTTAGGCATACAGGACTGGATCCTGACCTTCGTCCTTCGTCCGGATCTCCAGGCCAGAACTTAGTTCTGTACACCTGGAGATCTGTCCGATAGGTTAGCACATCCCCTCCGCACACCTAAACTTCCTAAGGTTTGCGGAGGGCAACATTTATATTTTACAGGAGGGTGTGTTTTAGTGGTTCCATACTTATGGCACAGGTGACTTAAGGCTTCCTTATGACACCTTCGTAAGGTTTGCGGAGGGCAACATTTATATTTTACAGGAGGGTGTGTTTTAGTGGTTCCATACTTATGGCACAGGTGACTTAAGGCTTCCTTATGACAGCTTAAGTGACCTAAAGTCCGCACAAGAGAGGCTAGGGACGGGGAGTTCACTCCCCTCCTCCATGCGGACTGACACACCTCCACGTGTGTGGTAAAGGCACAGTTGGCAGGATTTGGTCCACAGTTATTATCTTACCAGTTATCTGCACTTCCTACAAAAATATAAACTACAATTATTTTTTGTATAATTATTAGTATTTGTTATTTTTTTCTTTGCTCAGTCCCCTGTAATATAACATACTATAGGAAAAGGACGACAATATTGGTTATAAATTTATAGTTATACAATTGTTTAGCATAACAATATTCATTACTTGTTTAAGTGGTTTAACATAAACTGAAGGACTCTGCATTGTATGACTTGCAATGAAATTGTCCATGTTTCTATTTCATATGATACCAGGCCTCAGGCAGGATTCTGGTAACTTTCCAGAAGTTTTCACAGAAGGAGCAAAATGTACCCAGGAGAGGCTTAACTTTTTCACTGCCAGTCTAGCCAGCCTTCCTCAGCCCCAGTGACATGTGGTTTCCATCAGTTGCAGAAGTTTGTAGGATTTTTTTTTATTATATAGGAGATTGTTTCTTTGATGATTTATAATGAAAATTCTTACTACGCATAAGAAGGGAGGTTTTTCTTCCCCTTTTTTTTTTGCTATATATATATATTTTATTATTAATGCCTACATGAACAGGTTTTACAGGTCAAATAAGGGTAGACATTTGCAAATCCCATTGTATTGACATATTGGGTCACATCTAATTTGGTCCCTAAGCAAAAAAATTTGGACAGACCTGGCAGCACTGGGTCACATTATATGGACATCCATGTTCGCGTCTTGTATTCACATTGATTTGTATACAAATAAATACTCGCACCAATTTACACCAACATAGGGGGTGGAGGGAGATGAGGTATCAACTGAATCTATAGTTATCTTATAATATCTCTGGTGCTGCTATGGTCCTAAACATATAATCCAAAAGTACACAAGAAAGAAGATTGGGGCCACGCTATATGCATTCGTCTCCTCTGCTTTCCCTCAGTATATTGCAATTATCAGTAAAAATGAACTTTTATTAGTATTAGTAAAACACTTGCTAAATATTAAAAGGAAGTGAACAGGGACATTAAGGGAAGTGAATTTAAAAATCAATTAAACAAACTGTCTCCTCTCATACATATATAACAAAACAACAGCTAATTAGCGTTAGATAGATATTTCCTCAAATATATACACTTAACACAGCTGCTCCAAAGGTATCCCTGTGTTCCTGGTCGTATGTAATGCTTTGTTGTACATAAGTGCCGATCCCAGCCCATACTGTACAACGGAAATGCCTCTCTCCACCCACAATGCATCATCTTGCGTAGGGATGACACGCCCTATCATACTGAGTTATGTACAATCAGAGGTACGATGCGTGACGTCTGTCGCATACATGCACAGTGCATTCCCACAGCCGGATTTAAGCGTAAATTAGCTTTCGTTATGAAGTCTGGATTAGGATCTCTAACAACATAACTTTTATTTTTTGTTTTTTACTACTGTACATTTGACTGTTTCCATCACTTCAGCTCCTAGAACTTTTATCTCATCTCACACAAAAGTCTATGTCTGCTTTTTTAGCTTGATTCATTCCAGAATAAAGTCTATGGCTGAGTAGGAAAACCCAGAAAAAACCAAGAGCCTTCATGCAATACAGATGTGACACAACCACAAGTAAGACTTAAGGAGGCTATTATTATTGACTGTAGCACTAGGGGCACCTGAACATTTTTTGTTGGTGGGGCAAGAATTTAGCCCTCTTTTTGGTGCCCCCCTCTCCTTGGTGCCCTCCTATCATTTCCCATTTGAAAACTTACCCTGCTGAAGCTTCTTGCCTCTCCTCTGCGGCGCCCTCTCTGGTCACTGAATGACGTATAATTGCATGTAATTGCATCATAACTTGTACTGGAAATATGTCACATGCCATAGAAACACAGGGCCGGATCCAGAGCTACGTTCCCTTTACGTGTTTACGCTATCATAATTACTAGGCACTCCGCTTGGTCGTATGTACTTTTGCCGTTTTACGCTTTCCAAACCCTACCTTAACTTTTCAAAGCATAATTACTATCGGCCGTAATGCCTGCACATAGTTGTGCGTCTAAGCACGCCCATATTGTAATGGCTCACCCCACCTCCGAAGCGTAGTTACGAGTGTCGTATGGCTGGCCTGCCCCTTCGTCCATATTTACGCTGTTGATACTATTCTGGTACGTACGTTCAGAGTTACGGGTCGTAACATGTGCGCCTGAGCAGTACATACAAAACAGCGTTTTTACGTCTCCGGATAGCGTAAATACACTTGCGGACGTAGCTCTGGATCTGGCCCACAGAGTGGTAGAGTGGAGCCTCTCTTCTCTTATATGGAAAAGAATGAGTGCAATGTACAAGATTGTGTTTGTAAATTTGTAGCAACAATATCACACTACGGCGTCCATTGGAATGTATATCTTGCATGAGCCGGACACTGGAGGAAAAGATAAAAGGATAAGAAAAGACAAAGATTAATATTACCGCAGAAGGGAAAAAGTGGAAAAGATATCACAGGAGAATCCTTTTCTCTTTGCTAACTGGCTGGGATATTGATTTTTGATATTTTTTTTAATGAATGGGTGAGTATGCAATTCACATACTCATCCATTCATTTTTGGAAGAGCCACCACCGGAACACCGGAGAAGTAAGGGTTTGGCTGTGGGGGAGATTTAGGGTTAGGCTGTGGTGGTGGGACTTAGGGTTAGGCTGCGGGGGGGGGGACTACTTAGGGTTAGGCTGTGGGAGGTGACTTAGGGTTAGGCTGTGGGAGGTGACTTAGGGTTACTTTAGGCAGTACTTTTTTGTAAAAAAAAAAAAAAAAAGGTGGAGAAACTCACCCCTCAGCCCTTATTGCAGCCCCCTTAAAAAGTTTCAGTCCTTATTACAGCCCCCTTATAATTTTTTATAATTGTGCCCCTTGTAATGTCCAGCCTCGATGTCTGCCCCTTTTAATTCCAGTTTAATTGTTTGCCCCTTTTAATGCCCAACCTCCTTTGTCTGCCCCTTTTAATGTCCAGCCTCTATGTCTGCCCCTTGTAATGTCCAGCCTCCATGTCTACCCTTTGTAATGTCCAGCCTCCATGTATGCCCCTTGTAATGTCCAGCCTCCATGTATGTACAGCCTCCATGTCCTTTCTTCTTACTTACCTTTTGTATCCCTTCCTCAGTAGCGCTCCCTCTCTCCGTCTGGTCTGCAGGGAGCCCTGTAGGACCAAATCTGTTGCTAGAATGGCAGTGACCGCATAGGTTCGGTCACTGCCATTCGCAGTAACAGGTTTCGTCATACAGGGTTCCCGTAGGAGCCCTGTATTACCTGTATTGTGCTGTTAAAAGCCCAGCGGCTTTTAACAAAAAAAAATTTTGATCTCTCGGGACAAGTTGTGAGTCGGATGAGACAATGGGACAGTCCCCTGAAAACAGGACTGTCCCGCTGTAATGAAAAAGGTGCCAGAATGCCATTCCGGTGCGTCCGACAGCAAAAAAAAAAGTACTGGGGCTAGAGAGTAGGGTTGTTTACCGTTTGGAGTACTGTGTTCAGGGCTCCAGGGATTGATTGCTATGCCTCCTTGAAGCATAAGCAATCAATATCCCAGCCAGTTCAGAACTGGCTTGGAGTGAACATCCCTATAGAAATAGGGCCGTTCGCTACGGGGACCCACACTTAGCTCCAAGGATAGGCTGGATCACCGGCATGTTGAAAGGACAATTATTTAGACAGGATTCCTAGCAAGTGCAAATGTTTTAATGTGTCAAGAGCGCCCAGCCAGATGTGCTCTTATGTGGATTGGGTGCAGTTGTGGAGGCAAGCCCAGCCAGTTCATTGATTACGTACCACCACCCACACACGCCCATAAAATGCTCCTCAGCACACAAGCCATTTACAGGTACATTGGGGTTTAAAAATGTACCATATATGTGCGTCTTGGTTCTGAGCAAGATCAGTGGCAAATCACAAAGAAATATGTCACACCAGCTGAGATCTGGATCATGGCCACTGGCTTTTCCCCAGGGACCTTATTTATCAAGACTCAAACCTGTAATATCAAATCCTTTTTTTACTTTATTCATTTTTTTTCTGTGTTTAAATATTTTATTTTACTTTATTACTATTTTTTAGATTATTTTTTAGATTTTTATTTTACTTTAATACATTGTATCAATCTTGAACTTTTATTACCAAGTTGAACTGACAGCTCAAACCTTTTCTGTTGGCTAGTATAATACATAGTAGAAGTGGACTATAAGAGTGTGACAGGTTTGTTACTGAACGGGGGCAAAGGTTAGCAAGCTGAAGTTGTGAAACACTTACTAGGATCTGGTTGGTCTTCCTGGAGGTTTGTAATATCTGTGTTTATTTTCTTATCTCCTTAACTAAACAAACTCTACTCTGTACATTCTGTATGAGGGAGTGGTGAGTTTCCCATCATATTCATATTCATACAAGATAAGCAACCTTACTCCTTACTGACGTATCAATAACCTGCAAGTTCCTGCTTACACACCATGCATCACACTCTATCTGGCAATAGACTGAGTCAAAGCATGTTTCCTTATTACAATGTTTTCTCTTTATCTCTATTGCATACCTATAACTTTAGAAATGAATCCACTGGAGAGTTTGCAGGTAATATAACAAATGAATATGTAATTACTATGCTACCTAAGAAACTACACCTATTAAATAAGTCTAGAATTGTAGACATAGAACATTACACATACAAACAAGGGGCCGGATCCAGAACAACGTACCTTGGCGGAAATACGTCCGTCAGATGCCGAGGACAGTTACTACGCATGCGTAGTAACTATTTTACGTAATCTACGTATCGTTTCGTTACGTAGATTGCGATACGTCGTTAACGATACGATATGTAGAGTACGTAAAATAGTTACTTCGCATGCGTAGTAACTCTCCTCGGCATCTGACGGACGTATTTCCGCCAAGCTACGTTGTTCTGAATCCGGCCCAAGGTGGGAACAAACTATACAGCTATCGCACCAATCAGAAACGCTTCCAAATGGGAGCAGCTGGTTTTCATTAACAAGACTGTGTTGATCCTATAAGGATGGCACAGCAGGGTCAGGAGATGTGCCTGTGGATACGGCAGTGTGTACATGCTACACAATTACCCCGCTATCTGGCAGCTGTGTTGGGAGTCAGGGAAATCATGTTAGTGTGTACTAAGGACAATCCAGACTTCCTAGTTTTCTCATGTGTTACATTTGTGTGTGTGTTATATGTGTCTCAATCAGATTGTGTTAGCTGCTTCATACAGTGCATGTGTGTGAACTGGTGATAGCTGATCACAATGCATTCGGACCTATCCATACATAAGGGGAGGGGGAGTTCACAAAGGGAGCAAGTGCAGAGGGGCGGCTGTGTTTGGAGAACCTGAGCTTTAAGCACCAAACAGATCAGAAGGCACTGGGTCAGATTTACTAAGCTGCGGATTTGGAAAAGTGGGATGTTGCCCATAGCAACCAGTTTCTAGATCTCATTTAACTATTGCATACTAGAGGATGTCAGCTATAATCCGATTGGTTGCTATGGGCAACATTTCCACTTTTCCAAACCCCACTGGCTGGAGTCCAGGATGAAGATAAGAGGGTTATTCAGTTGTAACATGTTGGTCATGCCCCGAATTTAGTATGGAGGAGAGGGTTGCTGCAATGTACTCTTCTTCCAGGCACCATGGCACCTAGCTGCACCTCTGATACAGAGCTACCCATATCTTACAGTGAGGGTTGGGTTCACCCCTTACATACGATCCAGTATTCTGCATGTGGAATATTAAGGTAAGGTCCAGGGCACGGATCCAGCATCTGCACATAGGAGAGCTCTGTTCCCCTGTCTGTAATATATTGGATCACAAATTCCATTGCGGAGGCTATGTATGGAATTTGCTTTTATATGTAGACTAGGCCCACGGTTATTTATAGTGTTGCTTTATTTAGAAACATGTAAAGAATACAGCAAATAAGAAAAAGAGTCTCCTACTTGTATGTATAAGTACAAGTTTTTGAAGCTCCATCTTTTATGATTGTAGCGAGTGACATCGGTTTAATGCTAACTCTTAATAGCACCTTATTGACCTGAGCATTATCTGAACATCTTGTACATTATAATTACTTAGAGAAGATAGTGATGTGTGAGTGTAATATCCACCCCAAACTCATGAGAAATTAAAACTGCAAAACTGCTAATAAATAAATAAATCTATTAATGTAGGTTTTATAGTTAATTAAAGTAAATAATATTGCTGGATTATCCCTTATTATATAAATTTACAATGACTGGAAACATATAAAGCACATGTGACACCCCCCATTGCATTGCATGGTCATTACTATACGTCACTTAATAGTTCCATGACCTGTGTGTATATATATATATATATACACACACACACACACACACGTG
>WWET01006439.1:22080-37680 GCA_011038615.1 Limnodynastes dumerilii
AGCGGTTCACACCGGTCCTGTTTAAAACCATCAAATATCTATACCTTGTATAAATCTGATTATGTACAAAAAGGTCATTTCATGTCTTGTTGTGCTTTCTGCTAGTTCATCTGTTGAGTATGATGAGTAAGATGATGATGATAAAGAAGGTGCATCTGTTATTTTTACAGTTGTGCGTAGCAACAGATTTATTTCTAAATGTATTTTTGTGGCTACATTCACGCAATCAATTTTTCACCTTTACATAGGCATTATACTGACTGTCAGTCAAGTGGTTGCATTATTATTTGGTTGAACGCTATAAAACTACATGAATAAATTGACTTTTTTTTCTTTTTGAACATTAGTTGCAAGTGGTAGCAGCCAGTGTGAAGAGATTATGGGTACACAGCACATAAAAGTTTCATTCCGTCCGCCAAGAGATTTGTACAGCAGGGCATGTAGTGTTTTCTACCCACAATGGGATTAGGCTGAACACAGATCTTCATACAGACAGGTCGGAACAGAGAACTTAAGGTAGCCTTATGGCCACGGAACTCTACCAAAGTCCACACATGGCAGGGGAGTGACATGGGAGTTCACTTCCCTCTTCTGTGTGGACTTCCAGACCTCTGTAAGTATGGAACACGTGTGGAGGTCTGGACCCAGGCCAAAATCAACATTATGGTTTGCAAGCTGCTCATTTGGAGAAAAAATTAAGATATAATGGAATCTTCAAAAACAACACAAAATGATCCATATTAAATTGTGGTTTAGAAAAAAAACCCAAAACAAACCATGCACATACATTCCACTACATTCCACTTTGTGCAGATTCTATAGCAAAGACCAGAGCTCCCTCCTGTGGTTAATTCAAATAGTGCAACAATGATTTCTAGACTTAAAAATTATCAGTTATCTCATTTATTATGCAAACCAGCTGCACATTTTTTATTTATTTTGCCTTTGCACCAGGATGCCAACTTACTTGGGAAAGTGTCTGCTCTGTAATATTGAAAGATAATCTACAAAACTCAAGCTAAATGTATGCATGGTTTATAAAATATTGCTCAGTGTAGCCTTATATATGTTTTGGTATGGTAGAGTTGCATTGTCTAGAAATATGCTTCTCTGCTTAAATGCAAAATCTATGTGTTATAGAACAAACTCCGTAAAAATAAATCTGTGCAGTCACTAAATACTTTGAAAGGAATGTTCTGCCACTTCCATAGGCTGTCGCAACTTCTGCTTCTTCCCAAATGCCATTTTGCTTCATAAACCCATCATCTCTGAATAACTGTAGGTAAGTCACTTTGTCTCCTTTGAGTCTAAAAGTGATAAATGCAGGACTTTTAGATGAGTCCTTCTGCTGCCGTATCCCCTCGGCAGGAATACTGACTCTACTCTTTATAACTATGGGGCTGATTCAGAATGTTGGAGTAAGGGTGAAAAAGGAGCAAATGTACAGCTCGGCTAAACCATTTTTCAAAGTAAGGGGGGATAATTAATTTAAAATGTTTTGCATGCAGGAAAAAACATTTCTTATGCCCATAGAACTCGCACACTGTATAGCTTTATGTTTATACTATAAAATAGAATTGAGCTAAGAAAAGTCACCTCTAAATTTTAATTCTGGTTTCACAATGTAAATTCCCCCCCCCATCTCTCAATGTCTCACAGGTGACAATCTCAAAATGACTGCGGTCTTCTCCAAGGCTTACCAACACATGGCCTGGGTAGAAATACAGAAAAGTTTAATCCAGAAAACATTAATATAACAATAAAACATTAATAAAAAAAAATTTTTTTTTTAGGAAGGAACAGGTATTAGACAATTTTGTTGTTGGCGTGGGATAGGATTTTCATTATTTTTTTTAAGTTGTTAGAAATATTACATGTGATTCTATGCCATTTTCTTCAACATTATATTATAGTTGTATCACAATTTATTATCTTGTGTTTCAATATTGATGCAAGATATATTTTGCAATAATGTCAGCTGTATCATTGCCGAATGTGCTTTAACTTAAAAAAAATGCTGTGTCAGCAGAGCTACCAAATGTTCAGCATGGTAAATAAGAAAATGAGGAACTTATTGCAAAAATCTTACAATATACAGTGCTTAGAATCTATGGTATTCCAGAGTGTAAAAAATGTATATATTCAAACAGGATAGACTGAATAACAAGCTAGAAATGATGGGTTTGAAATATTATAAACACTTTAATTGCTATATTGAAAACATAATACATAATATAGCACTATGAAGTATCCACAGGCTTTAACTCCCTGAATTCTTATCATCAATCAAATAAAAATCAAATAAAAATAGATATGTCCTATATTATAGATTTGATAACTCCGATAATATAAAAGAAACCATCGATATTAATCAATTGTAGTGGAGGTTTGAAAATCAAATTATTAGTAGTGGTGTATAATCAAAAACAGTCACATTACCACATTGAACGATGTAAAGGTCTATATATATATATATATATATATATATATACTTATAGAGTTAAGCGCTGTAATAGGTGACACATAATATATTTGCCACCCTATTATTTCAGAGAACAGTAAATAATGTTAAGATTGGGATCAGGGGTCCGGATCCAGAGATGGGAAAGATTGCCCCCTTACGCATGCCCCCTTACGCATGCTAATGTGGGCGGGGAAGCATGTTTATTGTACATTGTGGGTGTCACCACCAACATACGAAAGGATCAGCGGTTGGACGAAGCGATGATCCGCAAGTGTGACTTAAGACTACCTTATGGCAGCGTAGGTCAAACTTGTTACACACAAGAGAGAGGAGTGACAGGGGGGAGTTCAGACTCGGACAGATTGTACCGGATCCAGACCCCTGCATGTGTTCCATACGTACGGGGGTTTGGATCCAGGGTTAGTAAATGCTGGCATTGCAATATTCCATCTGACAGATGTCGAGTTAACAATCCTGCCAGAGAGGGGAATACAGAGGATCCAGAGCTGCACTTACACCTTTTTTAGGAGCAGGTGTAGACCTGAGCAATACCATGTTGTGCTGGAGCTGAGGAAAATGTATACTGTGAAAGCAGAATTAGAATTGAGAGGTGAAATCTGTTTTATAGAGTTCTATGTGCAAAAGTGAAGTATTCTCCCTGCATGCAGAAGATTTAAACTTAATTAGCTCCCCTCACAAAGCAAAATGGTTTAGCCGAGCTGTACACCTGTTTTGCCCTTACTCCCAGACTCTGAATCAGCCCCTGATCTGTTTTTAGTGCCAGAAGTATAACTGATGTCTTTTTCTAGTCTTCAGGACAACATATCAGGAGCTCTAACCCGCTTTCCTTCTATATTTGTGTACTTAGATAATTAGTGCATATTGTGCTGAATGACCCACCCATTTCATAGTGCAAAAAAATATCTAATTATTAATTTTAAGTCAACAGAAACATCTTTTCAGGCATCTCTTTTGTTATTTCTGAATAAAAGGCACAAAATAAAGTTGTTAGGCATGATATTTTCATTTCTTTAGACAAACTGAATTTTATTTGGCTGTGACAATAAAAGTCGTTAACCTTAAAAGCTTACAATTCAGCAACAGTTTTTTCCCCAGTGTAATCACATTATACAGTTGCTGCATTCGCAGCAAGCTGGTTCTGAAAGGGTTACTGCCGCTTTCTTCCATGCCCCCAAACCATTCTGTACGCAGCCCCTTTTATGATTTCAGCTACAGTGAAATAACATTTTGTTCTATCCAATTAATCTAATGTTATGTTAAATGGCATTTAATTAAAAAAGATACAAATACAGTTAGGAAAACATCCCCATAAATCTTTAGTTATCTTGGAAAGTTTTATTCAACAAAGGCCATTAAACAGCAGACGCTCAACTGCATCAATGAAAGTCGCTCTTTATACAGTAATTTTTATAAGTACATGGCTTGCGCCTCCTAACCCCTGCAGTGCCAGAGACTGCCAGAGACAATGATGGGGAAATGAAATGATAGAGTGTGTATGAAAAATATTCCACATCAGCAATAAATATTTTTTATAATTTGTGAACGTCAATCCCATTATTAAGTGACTAGCCTCTATATAAGGGTCTTATTATACATGCCACCGTCCAAACCTGGTAACAAATGGTACACTTTGGTCCACTGTTCCGTAGTATTGTTCTGTGTATGTGCAGAGTTCAGTAAGGGCAAGGTTATGTGAATGAGACCTGGTCACATAAGCGCATTAACGGTGGTCAGGAAGGGGTTGCATGTGCCACTGCGAAACCACATTTTATACCCATGTAGACATGGGGAGAACATACAAACTCCACACAGATAAGGCCTTGTTCAGGAATTAAACTCATGACCTCAGTGCTGTGAGACACAAGTGCTACTCACTGAACCACCCCTGACACACACACTCTACAGCTACTTCTAGGCTGTGTGTAGTTTAGAATATGCCCCCATTATGAAAATCCCGCCGTAGACCCGTCGTTGGACTCGATGGTTCCCAGGACATCCAGACAATACAGGGGATTGTGTATTTTAGTAGGGTAGTTTAAGGGGATGGATCCTAGAAGGGGAGATTTATGGTTAGGCTGTCGGGAAGGGAGCCTTAGGGTTAGGCTTAGGCTGCCGGGAAGGGAGCATTAGGGTTAGGCTTAGGCTGCAGGGAAGGGAGACTTAGGGTTAGACTGTGGGGAAGGGAGGGTTATGGTTAGGGAAATGGAAGGGGAGGGTTAGGGTAATAAGTAGCAGAAGGGTTAGAGAAATAGAGATCGGCTCTTACCTGTCTGCAGTGGGGTAGGGAGTTTCTCAGGAGCTCCGTCTTCACAGATGTCTTGTCAAAAATGGCCCTTTAAAAAAAAAAGAGCGACCAGCGCCCGTCAGGAAGCACGTCTCTGGCTGCTGGTAGACTTTCATAAATGACAGGCTGATGATGGAGATGATGATGATGATGATGATGATCAGCAGTACTAGATAGCAGCTTTTGAATGTTTCATTGAAGTTTGACACCCCCAGTGATAATACATTTATTAATGTGAATGCCATATTACATAAAGTTGCAGTCATCTACTCACATGACTTAAATCATATTTCCATTAGAAATATGTATCATAGAAGGTTTTCATTATATTTTTTATGGTGTGAGCTTTTCATTTATTAATGTCACTTGACTAAATTTCATTCAGATTGATTGTATTTTCATATTGCCCATGCACATCCATCCATGATAACCAATCACCATGTAGTGCAACCGATCCAGCCTCAGAGGACATGACATCTGAAACATTCTGACAGAGGGATTGGGCTAAATTTCCAAGTGGCCCTTCCCCCTAATATATGTTTGGGCAGTATGGCTTAACACTAGTAGACCCCTCCAAATCTAGGGCCGTATTCAGAGATCTGTGTCCCGATCAGTCCCCAAATATACGCACGGACGGAGCAAGGAACACCCACCAACACCCCATTCACTCCCCTTTTTAATCTGTGCTCTCGGATCTCTCACTTACACCTCCATAGACCAGCTGTAACTTTCCGTGCGGAGATCCGTGAGTATATGTCCTCCGTCTTCATTTAAATGCCTCCCTCCATCCATTTTTATTTAAATTCTCCCGTGTGTATTTTTCCATCGCATATCCAGACGTATCATCAACGTCAGTTGAGTAAATAAAGTTACTACGCATGCGCTGTTGAAACGTACCTAAAAATACGCACAGAACTGTCTGTGAAAGCAGATCTCTGAATATGGCCTCTTATGTACAAGGATCTGATAGCATAAAAGATTTATTTCTGTCATTATCTGGGCAGTAATATCTCCTTTATTACTAACACTGCCAAGCTGCATCTCCATGTAGTCTCTATGGTATCCCTATTTTTCCAGAATTCCCTCTTGGGTATACACAGCATGTAAGTAAGCCACATGTCAAAATGTTCCTCCTTGGTAACCATCAAGGCTGCCGTCAGAAATTGTGGGGCCTGGACACAGCCATGGGGCCTCGCCCCTATGTGACGTCATCGATACCGCATGGGGCAGGGCCCTGAGGACCCGCACTAACAGCTGAAGGTCTTCCTGTGCGTTGGCCCGCTTATGATGATAGGCCCCATTAGCTTCAGGCCCAGGACAGTAGTCCCTGCTGTTCCCCCCTAATCGCAGCCCTGGTAACCAGCACTCACTCCCACTCTCTGGTGCAGACCATGGAGATCCGTAGCCTTTCTGAACAGATTTCTCCTCCAGTCTTTAATCAACTTTAATCTTTCTCAAAGCACAGTCTTTTATTTCAGCCACCCTACTAACCAGACCCTACTACCCCATTCCTATATATATATTATACACACATATAGCAGAAGTAGTCACTCAAAGGCTTCCAAAAGTTTATGCAGCCATTTTAATTGCAGATTGCAGATCACCAACGTTTCAATCTAGAGACAGATTTTCATCAGGGAGCAGCAAATCAAATAAACAAACAAACAATCCTATCAAAAACTCCTAAGAAAAATCTATCTGTAGATTGAAAGGTTGCTGATCTGCAAATAAAATGGCTGGATAAACTTTTGGAACCCTATGAGTGACTCCTTTGCCTGCTGCTATTTGTTTATCTTTAGGAGAGCACCAAAGCAAGTACTCCTATTTTGATATTCTGAGGAGTGACAGTATTCTGCGTTTTCTAATAAACACACACATGTGTATATATATATATATATATATATATATATATATACATTCATATAGCTGATGAAACATAATTCCTTAGAGGCCTCCTGCTTTTGAGGCTTCAACTGAGCGACCCAGACACTCACAGACTTTTTACTCAACCAGACACATGTGGTGTCGTCACTAAGAAGCCTGCAGGCTGGTTTACCGGCCTGGCTCTGGTGGATGGAAACCTGCCCTCTTCTCCTATCCACAATCCCAGGGTCCCTTAATTCTGAAAGACCATTATACTACAGATGAATGCAATTGCCGACATCTCTGCCGCTCTTAGAAGCGGCAGAGATGTGACTTCTGGAGTTACAAAGAGTCATCCGCCAAACATAACCATCCATGGCCTGCAGTCTAAACATAACCGTCCATGTCCCATCGCCTAACCCTTGCCTTCCCCATCAGCCATAACCCTAACATTTTATCTGACGCAGCCTAACCCTAATCTACCTGCCACAACCGCTGCAACCAACCTCTCGCTATTGGAAACGAGGAAATAGTTGCCCATTGAGCTGGCAGCTGTATCATGTTTTAAATCCAGCTGCTTGTACTGGGCATTACCCCTTACTGCAGGCTCTTACTAAAGCCTTAGAACTGTTTTAGAAATCTTTACAAAGCAATTTCACTTCTCCCTGGGATTTTATAGTCATAACAGAACTCTTGGATAGAGCACTTTTATACCATGTCCCGGCAATAACCTGGGTTTTTGGTGCAATGTGAAAGGGTTATTATAGTGCTCCTGGCACTATAAATATAATACATCAGTCAGAACTAAGATGCCTTCATTACTATACAGGTCAGATTAGGTGCTGACTATACACATATAATTATATTCCAGTCAGTGGTTATTTCTTGATTATACCAGAGGTGCCAGTATCACTAGATCAGACAAAGGCACACATATTAATATACTGTCAAAGGCCCAGATTCTAACCTACGTGCGTTAGCCGCTGACGTAAAATCGCTGATATGTATTTACTGCGTATGCGCGCGGCAGATGTTACGCCACGTAACGCTGAACGTAGGTATCATCAGCATAACTACGAACAAAGAGGCGGGGGCATCATATGACACCCGTAGTTACGCTTTGTAGGCGGAGAGAGGCATTTAAATTGGACAGTATGGGCCGGGTTAGGCCGTAACATACGTAAATCCATTACGTACGTCAGTAGTTACGCTTTAAAAAGTTAAGGTAGGGTTTGGGCAGCATAAAACGGCCAAAGTACATACGAACGAGGGGATTGCCTAGGGGAGTGCACAGAAAATACGATAGCGTAAATACGATACGCGATCTAACGTAATTAGCCCGTAGGTCTGCATTTACCCCAAAGTTACATACATAAAAATATACCAAGAGGAAGTATAGAGCCTTCTACCAAAGTGTGTCTGACAGGGAAAAAACATATCTCTAAGTGTACATAACTTACAAAAACATCCCTGACACCATCTACCCAGTGTCTGTTTGTGGGGTACCCAGGGGTAGCCAGTACTGTCACCTTTACAGCAGCCCAACCAGGTGACTAACTGTGGCAGGATTTTGTTTTGTTTTGATATTACAGTTGGGTATAAAAGGGGGGCACAGCAGTGGAGCATATAATTACCAGAGAGCATAACTGTAAACTGGGGCAATTCCTATTGCATCTTTTTCATACAAAACTGAGCACTGGCATCCCCAACCCTAAACCTTATCCATGCATGAAGTTATGTGTTATGTTCCGCACCCCTCTATGGTGTGAGAGGTAAGAGAGGAGAGGAGTAAATTACATGCATATGCACAGAATGGGTGAGTGTGGTGAGTCAGCTCCCAGCTAGAATAGTATTGATTATAATATATATTTTCACAATTCCATTGGGATTATGAGGCACATTGCTAGGGTCACCACATGCCAGGGTAGCAAAACCCATGTCCAGCACAGTCACCTCAGTGGCAAACGCAGGATTTTGAAAGGGGGGGTTTCCAATATATATAATACATGTTGGGTATGTTAGGAGTCTGAACAAGGCAAACTATATAAAGTACATGTGGCGCTATATTAGACGTCTAGTTATGGCACATACTATAATATATGGGGTTTATATTAGGCTTTGGGAATGGCCCACTATATACAGTATATAGTATGCCATTCCCATATTAAACAATGCGCAATACCCAGATCCATTATCTATCCCTAGTGTTGCCAGCTCTGTGTGATGGAATTCTTTCTGTTTACTCATAAAGCCACGCCCCCTTTTTAAACCCGTCATACCGACACCCGTGAAGTCATACCCCCTTT
This sequence comes from Limnodynastes dumerilii, assembly GCA_011038615.1. NCBI lineage: Eukaryota > Metazoa > Chordata > Amphibia > Anura > Limnodynastidae > Limnodynastes > Limnodynastes dumerilii. The sequence goes on from WWET01006439.1 coordinate 31,019, forward strand.
TAGAACCCGTGATACTGACACCCGTGAAGTCATGCCCCCTTTTTAAACCCGTGATACCGACACCCGTGAAGTCATGCCCCCTTTTTGGATTTCCCATTTTTTTCCCTTTTTTAAATATTCATTGTGGGGTTTTTCTGGGAAAAAAATAACTCCTCGGTGAGGAGAAGCAATGGATGATTCCCAGGACGAGGAGGGATCTGTGAATGTTAAGTAATTATGCCTACTTGTCATTTTTAGCCTTACCCTCCCCTTTCATTACTCTAACCCTAACCTTGCCCTTAGATTACCCTAACCCTACCCCTTGTCTCCCGCAGCCTGACCCTAATGTTCTCCTCCCCACAACCTGACCCTAAGACTCCCCTTCCTGCAGCCTAACCCTAAGACTGCCCTCCCAGCTGCTGCATCTTAAAACTCCCTGGCCCAAATACCTCCAGTCCGGTGCTGGTCTGCGGTATCTGTATCTGTGCTGTGTCTGCTCTTCTGGATGGCAGCTTTCAATTGAGTTAAGCAGTGACTCTTCTGCATCCGGGTCCTCTGGTAGTTAGTAGCCTCTTTATCCCCCTGTCCCCCTCCTCGGCGGTCCTGGGTGCCCACACCATTTCTCCATCACTTGTTTGGCCTTAATGTTGACTTCCCTAAACATTGAGGCATTCAATAGCATACCCTCCAACATGACCCATTCCAGTAGGTACCAAATACTCTGCTCCTCAGTTTTCAACTGTCAGTTACTATGGTAACCACCTTTGTTGAAGAAGCAAATAGTTTTTTTGTTTTTTTTTTGAATATCAGTTAAACCAGGTGAGTGACAGTTGGAAGTTCAGGAGCGGATTAAATTGTACCTAATGGAATGGGTCATGTTGGAGGGTCTGCAATAGCCTGAAGCATAAAAACATTAATTTCCTCATATCTTTCCTTTAACATGGTGACAAAACATTATATAAAGTTATAGGGCCGTATTCACAGATCCATTTACACATGGAGTTGCGTGCGTATTTTTAGGTACGTTTTAACTGCACATGCGCCATAACTTTATGTAACACATGTAAGTGCTTTAGACACAGACATGTGAATCGCACTTGGGGACATGCGTACAGTTACATAGAATCGCACGTATGGCATACATATACTCACGTATGTACACACGTAAAGTTAGAGATGCTCTATGGAGGCATAAGTCTACGATTTCACGGCCGTGAGAAGGGAGTGTCATGGGTGTCGGTGGGTGTTGGCTTGCTACGTGCTCGCATATAATTGCGTACTTTTGTAAAAACGCATCTCTGAATACAGCCCATAAAGTAAAACTACATAATTATATTTGATAAAAGTAACTTGTACTGTACAGAATACAAACACATTCCAGAAACTGCATAGAGAATAAGAGAAATGGTGCCGTACAGCTATTTAATAGTAAAGTAATTATCATATCTGACTTTTCAGTTCAGTGAGAGTGTGCGCGTATGTGGCCCAGTAAAAGGAAGCATCACTGGCTTATGTGGAGAAAGTGCTCTTTGGAAAGCTGTGAGGAAATGGGGAGATTACTTAATAAATACCAGGCTGCCCATAAATTATAGACTTCAGGTACCTGTTGTGTATATAAATAGTGTGACCACCGTGGAGCAAAAGTGTTGTGAGATGGATAATTTCATATTAATGTGTAATATACTCCAGGACAGCAGGGAGAACAGACTAATCGGTGGAATAAATACTGGCAAAGTGAGTCTAAAATACAGCTCGATGGGTTGCTTCCACCGTGTGTGTTGTGTTTTTTTAATATGAGACACACACAATAAATAATAGCGACAATGTAAGTGTGAGATTTCAGCAGAGAGTTAAATTGCCACAAATGCCCAGAAATTCATTTTCCTCATTTTGGTTTATTAAAATTACTCTCATGGATCTTCCCTTTTAAATATTTTATTTTTCTTATTAATGGCAGCAATTTGTGGCGCCGTTCTCTCTGTCATTAACACAGCACAAAGTTAACGTCATTAGCGGTTTTTTCCTTTAATTATGTGACTAGGAAACAGAAACATTGAAAGTTTCAGGGAAAATTGGAACACGGATCGAAACTGCCTCATGTTTATTAAAACAATAACAGTAAATGAAGTGGATGGTTCTGATGTTGGGAAATGCAGGCGGTATATTCCTGATAGAATTGTGGAACGGAGACACCTTTAGGGCTTGAATATTAAAGCAAACTGGAGTTATTTTAGTGAAAATACACAGTGTATAACTATTATTTAAGATTTAGGAGTAGCTATAGATACCTGTCACATGATAAAATTGCTTGCAGCCAAAAACTGTGTACACAACACTGCAATTATTGTTGCAATCATCCGATTCTAGATCATAATGGAGGAGTGTGCATGCTCCCTCGGACATGTGAAGTGAGAAGAAAGGTCGCATCTGATGATTTGCTTTTATGTACATCTTTAAAATCACAAATACCGAGACTACGATTCTGGAAAAGTGTGCAGCACAGGCATATATCTTACAGTGTGTACGGAGTCACAATTGTTTCAGCAGATGATTACAAGTGATGATGATCTCAGATTGTCTGGTAAATTCTTATAGGGGCGATTCACAACACTGTCATTTTTTACATACGTGCCTAATTTTGCGATTGTAGCTACTAAGCATGCGTAGTAACTATTTTACGCTATCTACATGGCGTTTCCTTGCGTAGATTCTGTATACACGGACTTTAAAGACTGCATGTACGCAATATACGTAACGAAACGTTACGTAGATAGCGTTAAAGAGTTACTATGCGTGCGTAGTAGCTAGAATCGCAAAATTAGGCACGTATGTATGCCTATCCCCGTCTCTCTGGCATGCATGCCTATCCCCGTCTCTCTGGCATGCATGCCTATCCCCGTCTCTCGTCTCTGGCATGCATGCCTATCCACGCCTCTCTGGCAAGCATGCGGAGTAACGTTCCCCATGGAAAACCTTTCATATGGAGCTTCGTCTGATAGGAGTTTTGATGCTGAACATCACGTGCATACAGGCTGCCAGAAAATCTTATCTGTGGATGCGACCCGGTTACGGTAGTTATATGAAGATTACGGTAGTTATATGAAGTGACATTTGACAATTTTCTTATATGTCCATCATTAAACAGTGTTTTCAAGTGGTGTAACATATGTTTTTGTTCAGACAGGTTATCAAAATGAACTATTAGTTTAAAAATACACCTTGTAGCAGGAGCCTCACAACATTCTTTGTTGAGGGGGCAAGAATTTAGCCCTCCAATTAGCACCCCCCCCTCCTTTCCCATTTGCAAACTTACCTCGCTGAAGCTTCTTCTTCTCTCCTCTGCGGCGCGCTCTCTGCTCACTGGATGATGCTGACCTGAACCCTCCATTCTGAAGCCTATGCCTTGTAGCATTGTAGCATTATGTCCTGGTCCTACACCAGATTTGTAAGACGTGGAAACCAAAGGGTTCAGATCACTAGCCCTAACATTTAAAACGTGCACAAGGGAGCAGAGATGGTTCTTGGAGCCCTACTGTTTATGACATGATTATATGAACTTGTGCATTTCTATTGGAATAGGCATAATAGTGAGGAATAAGAAGAATAAAATGATAGGGCTGAATTTAAGAATAGTCTGCTGGAAACGTCCCAGGAAATTAATTATGGCCTGAAGCCTCATAATGGTGACCATTTATCAAAAGTATTTTCGGATGTGGGGTCTTTAAAAGTCATGGGGAAAGTCATGCAAGTGCATTGATCTGGTGCAGCAGGATTCTCCTGTGTATTGCAGTCTTTGCTCAGGGTTATAGGATGCCTAACAAATAATTTTTAATAAAATTTGTTTAATTTGATATATTGCAGCACGATTCAGGGTGAATGTATACACAGGTATGCAAAGCTTATAGCCAAATCCAAGGCTGTCTTCAATTTCCCCCTCTTATTGACACATATTAAAATAAAGGCTCAAAGAACAAAATAAATAAAGTCAAAACTGTCACAGATGCTATTATTCAAAAGAAAAAGGGATTTTGGAGCTTGGATTTAAGCACAGTATGTAATTTTGCCTTACGGAGTGACACTGTAAGATAGCAGTGCTGGTGACTATCATAATGTGCACATCCAGACTGATGTGGTCATAAATCTGTATTCTTATGGATATTTGTATTGATTAGGGCCAGTTCAGCTAGAAAACTCATCTTTTCCAGCATTCAGACACAATCTGCTTAAGGCTCTTCCATATTTCTTCATTTTACTGCTTTTCATTTTATATCGTCCATTGTGGCACATGAAGCAGCATTGTATGTATTGCTTCAGGAAGCTTGATTCTAAGATTCCATATTGGAATTTCCACTTACTGTTCTGATATGAATTATACTTACAATTCTAATTAACATGCTGCACAGAGACCAACACTCTGCTAAGCGTTAATGAATAAAGAATACACCATGGATTGCTCCTGTATTAAGGTAACCCAAGACAGTATTTAGGGTGTCTATAAAGGGGCAACCTGGAATAGCATTTAGGGGGGGTGCCTATAATAGGGTTGCCCAAGACAGTGATTAGATACAGTGAGCCGTATTCAGAACTCCGGCCTCATTGCATATAAGGCCGGAGTTTACCGCTATGGTCTACTGTGCATGCGCAGTAATTCTGAAACGTAATCTACGTTACTTGTTGTAACGTAGATTGCATATACGCAGCGACCAGGGCGGGGAGTCTAACAGCAATCTGGTCTTCACTAGAGCCCCTAATGGTGGGGATAGTCTGCAAGAAAACCCGCAGGTCGCAGCCCCTGGAGCAACGCCCGGGAGAGGAAGGAGGAGTTAAAGTAGGAGAGTGGAAAGCCAGGAGCAAGATGGAGTATGTAGCGGGAAATAGACTGGGTCAGAAGAGACTGACCAGTGACGAACAACGAGGAACAAATAACATAGACCATAGACAAGAAGGGTTAAACGAGACAGACAAGACAAACTAACTGACCAGGGCAAACACTCACACACACACCAGCGAGGACCCCGAAGGGTCCACAGAGATAAGCACTCAGGAAAGGCAGGGAACTGACGGGAGGAGTAAACACTAAGGTGGAAGACAGGGTAATGAAACACTGGGAGGAAGCAGGCAAGGAGCAAGGCAGGACCAAAATGGGACACTCGAGAATGCAAGAAAAGCACGAAGGCAAGAGAGAGAGATATCAGGGCAGGCACAGATACTAAGAACAGATTCCATAACCGGCACAGAGGGATGCGCAGGCTGGGTTAATATAGAGGCTGCAGGCCCCTGATAGGCTGAGCTGCCTCTGGTCCTCTGTGATTGGACTGAGGCTTCCCCTGGATGGGAGAGCGCCTCACAGTATTGGAAGGGAAGGGAGCGCGCGCCTGCTCAGAGACACGGCGGCGCTCCACGTGGTCTTTGTTTTCATGCCGCACATGGCATGTGCTGTAGGATCGGGACGGGCAGCGGGTGTCAGAGGCTGGTGGTTCCTGCCGGCAGACGGCAGAAGGAAGGTGAGTAACGCTTGGTGCAGGTTGCTTCTGGCGGCACTTATCCAAAATGTTCAAGTCCTAAAAGTTAAATAGACTGGGATTTAGCTACATGGACAGAGAGACGCGGAGCGCAGGACAGGTGAGTTACCCTTTTTTTACTTTTTCGTTTAACGTTTATAATTGTTTATTTCAATTTTAATGATGAAAACAGTAAATATTTATTTTTTATTTTTATTTTTTATTTATATACACACATTTTCTGTATTCTTGCAGTCTCCCTTTACATACCCCCCTTTCCTCCCCATAATAACAGCTATTAGGGGAAGGAAAAGGGGGGTAAATGGTGGGACCGCAGGAATACCTACCCTAACGCCATCTTTAGATGGCGTTATATAGAGTATCGTCGTGAATTGTTAAAATCCGCACCAATACTTTGTAAATACAGCGATCAGCCGGTCTGCATTCATTAGAGCGGGCTGGCAATTGGGGGAGCAAAGCTAATAATCATTGCATTGTAAATGGCGATGCCTTCGTTTTCAGGAGATAAAGACCGTTATTAGGTGAAAATGGTCTTTATCTCATGGAAATGAGGACATTACTGTTTTGTACATGGAGCACATAATGTGGTGAGAGCGGGAACTGAACTGAGTAAATAGCAGTGACAGAGCAGAGAAGAGTGGGGATCAATCAGAGGAGATAGTGTGGACATAGCAGAGATAAGCGTGGGGATCAATCATAGGTGATAGTGTGGACATAGCAGAGATAAGCGTGGGGATACATCAGAGGAGATAGTGTGGACATAGCAGAGATAAGCGTGGGGATCAATCATAGGAGATAGTGTGGACATAGCAGAGATAAGCGTGGGGATCAATCAGAGGAGATAGTGTGGACATAGCAGCGATAAGCGTGGGGATCAATCATAGGAGATAGTGTGGACATAGCAGAGATAAGCGTGGGGATCAATCATAGGAGATAGTGTGGACATAGCAGAGATGAGAGTGGGGATCAATCATAGGAGATAGTGTGGACATAGCAGAGATAAGCGTGGGGATCAATCATAGGAGATAGTGTGGACATAGCAGAGATAAGCGTGGGGATCAATCATAGGAGATAGTGTGGACATAGCAGAGATAAGCGTGGGGATCAATCATAGGAGATAGTGTGGACATAGCAGAGATAAGCGTGGGGATCAATCATAGG
>WWET01006440.1:0-12518 GCA_011038615.1 Limnodynastes dumerilii
TCACCTATCTTCAAGTCAACAGAACAACTGACCATCTTAAGGTGCATATACACTGTACATTTATCTGGCAGATTATCTGAAAGATCTGGCTGTTGGAATGAAAAGATGGTAATGGTAATGCTCCAAATCTTTACTTTGGGGATCCGATGAAATCACAAGTGGCCTAAGTAACTAAAGGCAATTTATCACCAGTAGAGTCTTTAATGTCTATGACAAGAGACCTATTGACTATGGTCGGGATTCACAGTGACATACCTTTCGCCGTTCGTACGTTGTTTTAAGAATTGAGCTACTTCGAAAACATAGTAGCATATTTACACTATCTACGTAACATTTCTGTACGTAGATTGCGTAAGATCGCGCTTACAGAAATGGTACGTAGATAGCGTAATTAATAAGCTTAGTAGCTCAATTCTTAAAACAACGCACTTAAGGCGAAAACTAGGTATCTACAAGTTCCGGGATGTTTCCAAAGCGTAGACATAGTCGATCACTGAAAATACATATTGGGAATTGTAGTTTCTCAGTACTTATAACAGTGTTATCATATTAACGCTTACATTTAATGAATGAATCAGAGCGTTCCCTCTTCCCGGTATCTTTAATACTTCAGTTTCCGACACGTTCATAAATGGTTGAATAGTTTCTGCCGCCTTTAAAGTTGAGTTCAATTTCTCAATACTCTTCACCTCTTTCTGCTAGAATTTGACCTCACACATCGCACATTAAACGCTACAACTCAGTCTGTTCCCCTGAGAGCTTCCGCTAGCAAAGCGCTCTCTCCCCTTACCGCTACCTGTCTGTCGTTACCTAACAAGTCCACGGAACTCTCACTCGCATTCAACCGGTGAAAAACGTTTAACGGGAATTATTACAGCCAAACATTACCCCGACCGTACAAACCGGATTCCGAGTGCTCAGGGAAACAATTAGAGTATTTTGTCAAGATACGCTTTCCAAACTCTACCTTTACTTTTGGCAACGTAACCGATGTCATTCGCACACGTACGTATGGGCAACACGTATTTACGCAGCTAAGCACGCCCATACTGTACACTTTAAATACAACCCCCCGCCTACTTCACGTATTTCACACGTGTTTTTCTGAAACGTAAAATTGGCACGCCCACACGTAAGGATTTACGTGACACATACGTGAATGGCCCATACGTTCACATTTACGCTACGTTACTGAGCGTATTTTCTATGGTGCGCATGCGCAGTACTAAAAGGCGATTTTACGTCTCCGCCACGCGTAAATTCGCTCACAAGCGTTGTTCTGGATCTGCCCCATTAACATTAACAATTACAAAATCGCCAGTGATGCCACCGTGACATGTGTCAGTAGGGTTTTAACAACAGAAAATGTTATATTGGCGGTCGGGGTAGCTATATGTTGGCATGGCAACCCTTCCTTCATAACACCAATATAAAAAAAACAAAAACTAATAAAAAAAATATATATTTTTTTTTTAAAGTAATAAATTCTTTACCTTGTCCGCGCTCCTGTGTCTCTCTATTCTTTCTGTTCCTCCATTTTGTCCTGAGTCTCTGCCCTCCCTCTTCTTCCTTTCTTTTCTTGTCTCTCCGTTCGCTCTTCCTACGCTGACCGCCACAGGAGACGCATCATGGTCAGGTTAGTAATTAGCTGTTTTTGGTAATCAGGGTTAGGGGTGGGGAGGGCAGATTGCAGATGCTCCATATCGGTTCTTCAGGCGTATGGAACAGGTTTGGTTTGCTGATTTGTATCTCCCTTTTGTGACAGGGCCGTTTTCGACAAGCCTTTTGCGTTGAGGGACTGCAAGTGACTGTCTCTTTCCCGCTGGAGGGAGGTGAGCGAGGAGGAATCCCCAGCATCGACGGGTGAGTATTTCCCCAACCCTGATCCTAATCCTCACCCTAACTCCCCCTTCCATTACCCTAACACTAACCATCCCTTCCCCGCAGTCTGACCCTAACCTTCCCCTTCTCCGATCTTTCCCCGCCCTGCAAGCCTAACACTAACCTTCCCCTTCCATTACCCCAACCCTCCCTGCAGCCTAACCCTAAGACTCCCTTCCCCGCAGTCTGACCCTAACCTTCCCCTTCTCAAACCCTTCCCCTCCCTGCAGCCTAACCCTAACCCTCCCTTCTAAGCTCTATCCCTTCACCGCAGTCTAATTCTAACAAGACACTAACCTGGCCACTCGGTTAGCGTTGAGTGCTGTGACGGGTCTTGTGTCGGGTTTGTCGCCAATCTGTCAGCGTAATGAATGGGTAAGTTGGTGAAAAATAGATCTAGAATGATTCATTATAGAATATTTCTAATTATACAGAATCTCTAAATAGAGACAGACGACAATTAACTGTTAGCTGTCTCTATGTTAAAAATGTGATTTTCATAGCGGTGAATGGATCCCTATGGAACTTTGTGGTACGCAGACAGAGGGAACGCCCACTTTTAACCTCATCCCCGCCCCTCTGTCTTATATCTGAATGAGTACAGAGAGAGAGAGAACGCCTAGACTGAGACCTGACTAAGAGGGAACGCCCACTTGTCATCTCAGCTCCGCCCCTCCGTCTTATATCTGGATGGATAAACAGAGAGAGAGAGAGAGCCCATACTGTCACCTGACTAAGAGGGAACACCCACTTATAACCTTAGCCCCACCCCTCTGTCGGAAGGTGTCAGGAGTTTTATTACTTGGATGGAGTCAGAATATGTTTTGATTGGTTAGCACAGTGTGATAAAATCGCTGCCATCTTATAGACGCACATGAAAACTTAGTGAAAACTGTAGCACAGAAACCAGGCCAAGATGACTCCATATTTCGCATTTCCGAGGCTGACTCGATGTGACACAAGTACAATGTACAATGATGGATTCCAAAAGAGCAAAAATAGAAAAAAAAAGTTTAAGAAAAACAAAGCTAAGTTTATTTTGATGACAAATTGTAACACAATCCCCTCATTCCTGTAACATTCGCAGCGAGAAAACACGGCTACACCAGGGACGTATTAAATCTGCATTTTGGAAAACCTCAAATGGAACCGCATATTTTTTTGCACACGCAGTTTTAAAAGAAGGGGAACAAGAGAACGGTTTGTACATTGGACACAGTTTGAGAAAAACATAAATCTTTGGAACATTTTTAGCAGCAGAACAAATAACAAGACACAACTTCCAGGCTAATTTGAACAGCTGGATGTAATTTACATCTCCCCTCAGGTGCGTTTTTCTGTGTCCATCTATAGGCAGTTGCTTCCAACACTGAGTCTTTGTCAAAGAGATTGGAAATAGCTCGGTGAACAATAATTGTGTCTATATGGGGATAATTCCGAGTCTTGTTTCAAAGAAATAAAAAATTCAGTCTTTCAGTCTTCTGTCGAGACAGATGGAGCGATAATCTAGTCAGTACAGTGTTCCTCCTAGTGAGACCTTGAGCTGGATCCAGACCTTGTTAAGTGCATGAACTTAGTAACACCTGGGCTAAACCATGTTCATTTCAGGGGAGCCATGTTATTTAATCTGCTGCAAACAGTATTAGTGTTGAGAGTCGATGTTTCCTATCCCAAGTCTAAATAACAGTGTGATAGTAAAGCTGGTCAGTATCTGTGTGCAGTAAGCAGGCCAAGATGACTCCATATTTCGCATTTCCGAGGCTGACTCGATGTGACACAAGTACAATGTACAATGATGGATTCCAAAAGAGCAAAAATAGAAAAAAAAAGTTTAAGAAAAACAAAGCTAAGTTTATTTTGATGACAAATTGTAACACAATCCCCTCATTCCTGTAACATTCGCAGCGAGAAAACACGGCTACACCAGGGACGTATTAAATCTGCATTTTGGAAAACCTCAAATGGAACCGCATATTTTTTTGCACACGCAGTTTTAAAAGAAGGGGAACAAGAGAACGGTTTGTACATTGGACACAGTTTGAGAAAAACATAAATCTTTGGAACATTTTTAGCAGCAGAACAAATAACAAGACACAACTTCCAGGCTAATTTGAACAGCTGGATGTAATTTACATCTCCCCTCAGGTGCGTTTTTCTGTGTCCATCTATAGGCAGTTGCTTCCAACACTGAGTCTTTGTCAAAGAGATTGGAAATAGCTCGGTGAACAATAATTGTGTCTATATGGGGATAATTCCGAGTCTTGTTTCAAAGAAATAAAAAATTCAGTCTTTCAGTCTTCTGTCGAGACAGATGGAGCGATAATCTAGTCAGTACAGTGTTCCTCCTAGTGAGACCTTGACCCAAGGGAGGCACTAGCTAGAGGCTCAAAGGGACAAATTCGGACATGTGCCAGTTAAAGAGGTTTGAGAGACACATTTTGTTAGTGATTTTTCACTAAGATGGTACATAGGATAAACAAAAGGGCAGGGAGAAGCTCCATAGGTTGAAGACCTTACCCGATAGTCAATCATCTAACAGCTCGGGACATTTTGGTGCTCAAAGAGGCAGACTGAAATATTTAGCTCATAATTTTATAAGTGGAATGTTGGGTGGCATCTTGTGTGGTTCTAGAGAGATACCCTGGGTCACAGGGGGTAGTGTAATAGTGTGATAAACCTTGGGCCATTGTTGATTGTGAAATAGTGTGTTATATATTGGGTTATTTTAGATTGTGTGATAGTGCAGAACCCTTATGGTCATAGCTGGTGGTATATGTGTTTTCTATGCATTGAGTTACTGTTGGTAGAGTAATTGTCAAGCACTCATTAGGTCACTGTTGGTGGTATTATAGTTTGATACACATTAGATTATTGTTGGTGGTGTGATAGTTTGATACACATTAGATTATTGTTGGTGGTGTGATAGTTTGATACACATTAGGTCATTGTTGGTGATTTGATAGTTTTATACACATTAGGTTATTGTTGGTGGTGCTATAGCTTGGTACATATTGGGTTATTGTTGGTGGTGTTATAGTATGATACACATTAGGTTATCGTTGGTGGTGTTATAGTATGATACCCATTAGGTTATTGTTGGTGGTGTTATAGTATGATACACTTTAGGTCATTGTTGGTGGTGTGATAGTTTGATACACATTAGGTTTTTGTTGGTGGTGTGATAGTTTAATACACTGTAGGTCATTGTTGGTGGTGTTACTGTATGATACACATTAGGTTATTGTTTTTGGTGTTATAGTTTGATACACATTAAGCTATTGTTGGTGGTGTTATAGTATGATACACATTAGGCTATTGTTTTTTGTGTTATATTCTGATACACATTAGGTTATAGTTGGTGGTTTTATATTTTAATACATATTGTGTCATTGTTGGTGGTGTTATAGTTTGATACACATTAGGTTATTGTTGGTGGTTTTATAATATGATACACATTAGGGGCCTGATTCAGAGATACGATTTCCACGGCACTTAGGAGCGTATATTTAAGATCCTAGAAAATTCGCAAAACTGTGCATGCGTAGTAATAGTGCAACGCCTTCTACGTAGCGGTTAGGAGCGTAAATTCGCTAAGAGCGTAAGTTTGAATCGCACGCAAGCACTTAAGATCTAAAGTGCTGCGAATCTTTAAGATCTTAAGGATTTGCATGGAAATGGGCGGGGGGAGGCAGGGAAATGAGGGAAAGTGGGCGAGGACTGACACTTAGGATCTTAAATGAACGCTACCACGTCACTTAAGATCCCAAATGACAGCGTAGAGTTAGGGCTAGTCAATGGTGGTCTAAGTTTAAGATCCACCGCTGTTTGCAAGGGGAGTGACTCTTTATGCAGTGGGCCGGAACCTGGTAAGATCTTAACATTAGATGCGTATATTTGCGATCTTTTCGCAATCACATCTCTGAATCAGCCCCTAGGTTATTCTTGTTGATTTTATAGTTTGATACACATTAGGTTATTGTTGGTGGTTTGATACACATTAGGTTATTGTTGGTGGTGTTATAGTTTGATACACATTAGGTTATTGTTGGTGGTTTGGTGGTTTGATACACATTAGGTTATTGTTGGTGGTGTTATAGTTTGATACATATTGTGTCATTGTTGGTGGTTTTATAGTTTGGTACACATTGGGTCATTGTTGGTGGTTTGGTGGCTTGATACATATTAGGTTACTGTTGGTGATTTTACAGTTTGATACACATTAGGTTATTGTTGGTGGTTTGATACACATTAGGTTATTGTTGGTGGCTTGATACACATTAGGTTGTTGTTGGTGACTTTATAGTTTGATACACATTAGGTTATTGTTGTTGGTTTTATAGATTGATACATATTAGGTTATTGTTGGTGGTTTAATGCACATTAGGTTATTGTTGTTGGTTTTATAGTTTGGTACACATTGGATCATTGTTGAGGAAGTAATAGTCATTGTTTATTACTGTTTAATATTTAGATTGAACAATTATGTGTTCAAACTATAGAAAACGGGTTACTTACATCTATTGTGCATGTAACAGAGATTGCAATGTGGATACATGCTTCATCCAGTTCATTCAGGAGCCATTGTTCTGGTTGCTAGAATGTTATGCATTGGTGAAACATTATTGATGTGACGAGTGGTCCATTGGAGCAGATGGAATTACCCCTATAAGCAGTCATGTAGGGTGGTTGGGGGTACATGCTCAGGATCAAGACCCATTGAACTGAAACAAAGTTAAACAATCTAGTCCTCTGTCTACACAGAACTTTATAATTAACGAGTTACATTGATTGAATAGGAATGCATGCTCCTATCTGAGTTCTTTCTTGGGCACAAATGAAGCATAAACTTGACATTGTGCAAGACCAGTTTAACTCGGCTAATTTCAATAAGTACCTAATGGTGGTTTCACTGCCTGCTGCCTCCCCGCCATTAACTCCTACTCCTTCGATTTTGTGCCAAGGAATTTGGCGACACGGTTCACGGGTTCTTCATGCAGACAGTCAATGCGCCATTCTAATGCTATGGTCAGATGTCTTCCGTAAACATAGAGACAGACACAAAGCGCTTATTCAGTCGTGTGATCAGATCAAATCATACACAACAAACACATACACACGTCAGATACAACTATTCTGCCGTAAGTAATTCCTGACAGCTTTCTTTGCAAAGATTTGCAGCCAACACAAAATAATTGGCTGAAAACTCCACAGAGGGGGCTTCGTGTCTCGTCCTCAACCGAGAATCCAAAATGTAGACAGTGCGGGTAAAAATACCGGTGTCACGCCGAGAGGTATTCAATTGACCCTGAGAGTAAGGTGAGTGGGAACTCAAGTCACGGTTGCAGTCACCAGTTCAACGGCCCGCTTTGCGAAATAGAGAAAGGTGAAAGTTACTTTTCGCCTGTCTCTATTTCAAATAGGGGGCTATCGTCCTCCACCGAGAATCCAAAATGTAGACAGTGCGGGTAAAAATACTTGTGCCACGCCGAGAGGTATTCAGTTGACCCCGAGAGTAAGGTGAGTGGGAACTCAAGTCACGGTTGCAGTCTCCAGTTCAACGGCCCGCTTTGCGAAATAGAGAAAGGTGAAAGTTACTTTTCGCCTGTCTCTATTTCAAATAGGGGGCTATTTTAGAATTTTTTTTTATGAATGGTTGAGTGTGCCGATCGGCATACTCGCCCAATCTTTTTCGCAGACCCACAGGATGACAGCTACGGAAAGGTAAGTAACCACTCCGGGGCAATTTAGTATTGGGGGGTGAGGGTTAGGAGCTTAGGGAGGGAGGGTTAGGGTTAGGACTATAGAAGGGGAGGGATAGGGTCAGGCTGCATGGAGGGAGGGTCTTAGAGTTAGGCTATAGGGAAGGGAGTATTAGGGTCAGGCTGCGGGGAAGGGAGGGTTAGGGTCAAGGCTCTTCGAGGCATAAACAATCGATATCCCAGCCAGTTCGAAATTGTCTGGGAGAGAACGGCCCTATCGAAATAGTGCCGTTCCTTGGCGAGGACCCACACCCATCAAATCAGTAGGGTCATGTTCTTGGGACCAGCCACCTTGTGTGCAGATACATTTGTAAAGCATTTTGGAGTAATGTCATATCCATGTGTGATGGAGATAGAAAGGGACTTGAATGTTTGGTCATCATCTAACATATTCTAACGTTATAGTTACATTAAATGCGTGCTGGTGACATGGAATGGAACCCATCCCCTCTATAAAGCCTTCACTTTCCCATGCCCTGAACCATATTTTTAGAGTTGAAAGGGGGGTAGTTCCAGCTGAACTCTAAATTTTTTATGTCTACTATATACAAAAATAGATCTAAGGACACCTCTGGTTCTTACCTTATCCTGGGGGGACACCTTGAAAATGGTACAGGCACCCACAACTGTAAAATTCTTGACCTAGACCTTGACCTAGGAAGAAAACAGTAATTGTTAAACAAGTTCCTAATGATGTGCCCTCAAACACCTGTGCATTAGATAAGATAGAAAGTGAAGTTACAATGCATTATACAAGACGGGTGTAATATCTGGCCGTATCCAGAACTACGGCCGTCTAAAAGACCGCATATACGCAATCTACGTATCGAAACGATACGCAGATTACGTACAATAGCTACTACGCATGCGCAGTAGCTATTGTTCAGTGAATTACGGCCATCTATAGAAGACGGCCATAGTTCTGGATATGGTCCATCATCACTGAATGGAGTTTCGGGCAGGGCTAGAGTGTTGTAAATGGTTTAAGGTCCTAAAGTCGAGGGTTAAAAATAGGACTGACTCTAATGTCCTGATTCCCAAAGGCTAACTCCCCAAAAATTCAAGTCTCACGGTCAACAGACTCTTCTTCTATTTCTTATTTGTCTTCTCTGTTGCCTCTCTCATTGTCTAAAGCCACCTTTTTTGAACACTTCCGAGACGCTTCCCATAGTCAACGTAGGTGATTCCTCCAGTCAGTGTCAGGTGACTTCAAACTCTTGTGGATTCTGACTTCACTTGCCTCATTTCCAAAATTTAAAAGCTAAACTCAAGTTTTTCACCGCCAAGGGCTGACTTTTTATAGAATCTGCGGGACGAAGTCCGGGACAGGACCATCCTGAGGGTTCATCTACAGTGTCCTCACTCATATAACTCTTCCTCTGTGGATCTGAGGGTCCTAGGAACTTCTTCTACTTCACAACCATTTTACAGAAGAAACAGTTATAGAAGGTAGAAGTTGAGATGAGGTGGACCTGGAGACATAGGAGACAGTGTTTCGGAAAAACAATCACACAGATTATTTGGTAATTGTTGTGCTTGGCCCCGTATTACTAGGACTGATTGGAGGAATCCTTAAACTAAACCATTCATCCAATACTTATTGTATCCCAATGATGTTAAAACATTTATAAGAACTTGCTCAGTAAATTTGTCCACCGAAGAAGACCATCCTTGGTCACACATCCTAAATGGCAACATCATTTGTGTCTCTCTGGTTTGTTAACAAGATCACATTTGCAAACCAGTATTTGTATTTGCATTTATTTTTAAACTTGCAATGAAACAAACAGAGCTGATTGCGAAATAGTTCCTGCTCTCTGTTATTTGCAAGCCGTTCAGTACATTTAAATCCATGTTCATGATTACAACATATGAACTTCTCACTTGTTAACCCAATGTCATCGATCATGATCTCTTGTTTGACATGAACTTTTTGTAAACCCGGCAAGCAATGATCACACCGGCCACATTCATTTCAAAACAGTCCAACGATTGACAGGATCGTGTTTTTGCACACAGAAAGTCTCCGTAGAGTTGGCAAAGAAAATACCAACTTGACCGAATTATCCTTGAGTTCCTCATCGTCTTCAAGTTTCAAATCAATCTGAGAAACCTCAATGTGTCCAAAGTCAAAAGTCCTGTTCCCTGTTTGCACATTCCGATGTCTGCAAGGCTTGGCTGCACTCTTGTGAAACACTCTGTTGATATATTATGGCTGTGCGATGTAACACAAGGGTAATCTAGAAGATCCGGGTGATGCTGTGAACATTTTGCATGATGGGTCGGGTGAAGAGTCCGATGCCATTTGCCATTTATTTATAAGGGAGAATTTTGGATGCCGTTAAGAAAATCTGTCTTCCCTAACCATCCCCTTACCGTAGCCTAACCCTAACCGTCCCTTAACCCCAACCTTAACCCTCCAACCTCTGCAGCCTAACACTAACCCTCCCCTAATCCTAACCATTATTGCCTTGTAGCATAACCCTAACCCTCCCCTCTCCGGAGCCTAACCTTAACCCCCTCCTAATCTTCTCAATCTAGAATAGTTACCTATTCAAAAATGGGCCATTCGAAAATGGTTCCGGAATTTAATCGGCAATGATTCCATCGAAATTAATCTTTAGTCTGCATGATTCTCGAAAGCTGCACCCTTTTTACCGACAACTGCTTTCCGGAATTGTCTGCAGAGTTCTAGCCGGAATTACTCATGTTGTACTGTATTTACACATACGTTTTTGCGGCGGATTACGTGCGTATTTTTAGGAGCGGATGAACGTAGTAACTTTTTCCACACGCATTACGTAGTGTTTACGCACGTAAGTACTTTAGGCACGGACTTGTGAATCGCACCTAGGGACACACGTACGGAGGGGCGGGGTTTTTATCCGTACGGTAGAAGTTAAGTGCAAGTGGGCGGAGGGGGGGGCATTTAAATGGGCATTTGAGGGCGTGGTTAGATAAATATGTAAGTAACATACGCGCTTAAGTACACACGTAGACTTAAGGGTGCCCTATGGAGGCGGAAGTCACCAAAAACACGTCATGGGTGATGCCTTGCTATGTGCGTGCGTAAAAACGCGCATGTAGTAAATACGGATCTGTGAATCCGGTCCAGTATTACTTGCACAGGTCCCTGTAGACATTAATTGAGCTTTTTTTTGGACTTGGTGAAGCAGGGGCGTTTTTAGAAATTAAGGGGCCCGTGTGCAGAGACGGGCCCCCCTCTTCTTCTTCCCAACCCCATCTATATCTATACAAACGGTGACGGTCTCCACCAGCCTACCATTCCCAACAGTGCACTGCGCAGCCTCACGCTCTGCAAACAGAAGAGGAGCGTGAGGCTGCGAGTGCACTGTTGGGAACAGAAGGCTGGTGGGGACCATCACCGTGTGTACAGATATAGGTGGTACTGGGATCCTCCATTGGGTGCAGGGTGAGTGTCACGGGCGGCCCCCTTGTCTGCGGGGGCCCGTGTGGCGCAGTGCACTGTTGGGAACGGAAGGCTGGTGGAGACCGTCACCGTTTGTACAGAAATAGGTGGTACTGGGATCTTCCATTGGGTGCAGGGTGAGTGCCACGGGCGGCCCCCTTGTCTGCACCGCACACTCTGCACCCATGGTAGATACGCCACCGCGGTGAAGCACCCTGCGTCGATGCACTGCTTCAAGAACTTATTAGGGGAGCCGCCAACAAAGACATTCGCTTTACCCGCTGCCCCTAAATTTTTTATTTGGTCAATTTCTGAAATGTGTTTTATACTTTATTGAGGTTGGGGGTATTCATTTGTGCTGCTTATCCTTCAAGAGGTTAAGCCCTGGAATAGGGACGTCTTAAGTTATTGGACCCTCTTGCCACCATAAGAGGAAGTGAATTTGCTGGGAGAGATCGGCCCTTTCGGAAAAGCTGGAAACCCACACCTGTACTACCCAGCTCTTGTGCAGCGTATTTGGCCTTCTTAGGTGCAACGTTTCCCGAAATGACCTACTATGCATCCGTAATAGGTCATTTACATAATCTACGTACCAGTTAGTAGTTTAGTAAGGAAGAGGCGGCGTAATTCCGCCTCGGGGAATGTTTAAGTAGAAGTGTGGGGGGGGAGGGATGTAGATAAGCCGGAGAGGGCGAGGGGGAGGCAATGTCTTCTTAAGAAGGAAACTTCGCATGGTTAGATGTAAGTGCCATAAGGTACTTATAAACGGTGAGAGGGGAGGGAACCGAAGAAGTAGGTGTGAATACATGTGTATCTGCACCTACGCTAGTGTGAATCTGGTCCTATGTGCCTGTACGCTACGTCCAATCCAAAGACACCATCCTGCGCTCTTTTAGATCACATGTAAGCTCACCTCACTTTTACGATGGCATCAACGGCGTGTCGACTTGCAGGTCCTTCTGGATCACGTCCCGGTGTCTAAGACGTTAAACTCTAATGATAATAGGCGGTATTCACAGATCCGTTATGTAAAGGTACGCAAGTATACGCACGCACATAGCAAGGCAACGCGCGGTGACTCCCGCTTCCGTAGGACAACCCTAAATGTACGTGTGCATTTCCATGCGTATAATACTTATGTATGTGCATATTTAACTAACCATGCCCACGTTATTTAAATGCCTGCCCCCACCCACTTTCACGTAACTTTGTCCATATGTATTTCAACGACGCCCCTCCGCATATATGTCCCCAAGTGCGATTCACAAGTACGTGTATAATGGACTTACGTGCGTAAATTCAACATAAACAGCTTAAATAAAGTTACTACGCCTGTGCAGTTACGCCGAACCTGAAAATACGCACGGAACTCCGCGCATAAACAGATCTGTGAATACGGACCAATATCGCAGAGTAAAAACATCTAAAAATAAATAAAATTCAATCAG